>JANIJG010016293.1:15000-100198 GCA_024611175.1 Megaceryle torquata
TGTGAACCCGTTCACCCCTAATCCACTAGCCTTGGGGCACGACCATCGGGACTTCATGGTTTTTCCTCTGTCCTGCTGACCAGAGAGAGGAGGCAGGGAAGAGACGCGGAGGGGGCAATGAGGGAGAAGGGAGAGGGACTGCCTCACAGACCGCCGCCGTAGTTCCAGCCGGCTCCCCACCCTCAGGAAACTAAAGCGGGAGGACGTGTCAGGGAAAAACTTTGCAAAGCTTCGGTGTGGGCGGAGCGACCGGTGATAAAATCCCCAGCAGCCCCCGTGTAGCAGCGGCTCGGCCTCGGTGCGCCCCGCACCTGCTGGGGACTCCCCGGGGATGAATGCCCGGAGCAGGCCAGAGGGCTGGGGCCGATCGTAGAGCTCCGGAAAAGGGCAGGTGGCGAAGAAGGACGCCCTAGAGAGCTCCAAAGAGGCCTGAGGCCGCGCCGGGTGGGAGTGGGCTCTCCTTGCA
The DNA here is from genome assembly GCA_024611175.1 of Megaceryle torquata. Classification (NCBI taxonomy): domain Eukaryota; kingdom Metazoa; phylum Chordata; class Aves; order Coraciiformes; family Cerylidae; genus Megaceryle; species Megaceryle torquata. The sequence goes on from JANIJG010016293.1 coordinate 15,467, forward strand.
GTCGGGCACGGAGCGATCCCGCACAGTTCTTCGGGCTCGCCGGGCGCTTATCGACTGTAGCTCCCGACCCGGGCAGGAGCACGGAGGACCGGCAGCCTGGGACGCTCCGGGCGTGTGGGTGCCCCTGCCCCACCAGGGCTAGTGCGGGCAGCGAGTCGGCCCACGGGCTGGTGCACACAGCCCCGCTCCGAGGAGGCCCCTTGCGCTTAGCCTCTTGGGCACAAAACTCAATTATAACGGCTGTGATTACAACGATATATCTCTACCGCGCTCCACATGTTCGGGTGTCAAGGGTAGTGTTTTAGAGAGGGTGCAAGGAGCAGCAATTCATACGAGAGAGCTGACAGTTCTTTGATGTGAAAATGATGCTCCGATTTTTACTCTAGAGTGCACAACCGAAGAAAGATTACACTGTTTAAAAAGAGAAATTTAAACCCAGATGATAAAAGTAACGATCCAAGGAGACGATGTAGGGAAGTAAATTTTACAACTCAAAAAGCTATCTCTGAAGGCCTTGTGCAGCCTGTTGAGTCCGGGCTATTGAAACCCAATTCTTGATAAATCAGTAATCATGGATCATCTTTGCAGCTAAAGACAATCATCCCCGGGCTGGTTCTCATTATTGCCCGCCTCCGGTCCCGGGGACTATTGGTGACGTTTGGAGGGAGGACTCTGACACCCGGGGCGGCAGGAGAGACCCTGATCTCTCCCACTCTTGATTTCACCGAGGACTCTCAGGTCAGTGGGGAAAACAAACCCAAAACTTCCTAGCTGTTTTATTTTCAAAATGATGTGAGGGACAGATTCTATCTTGAAGACTTTTTTTTTTTTTTTCTCAGTGATTAAAAAAAAAAAAAAATTAATATAAAATCTCCTTCCCTCTGCCTTCCTGGGATATAAAGAAGGCAACGATGCCTGTCCCTGCCCGAAGCGGACCGTTGGTTTACTTCCCTCTCACCCGTGGGGCACCGCAGTCCCCTGGCCCGGGGTGCCAGGCTCCGCCGGCGCCGCTGCTGCCCCAGTCCCCATGCTTCGGAGAGCCCCCGGCCGGTGACGTGCCCCGCTCTGCAGCCCGGGCCGGCAGGAGACAGGCTCCTGCCCAGCCCCTCCACAAGCAGCTGCCTGACCTGCCTGCGCTTCCCACGCCCCGCGCCGCTGTAGGCAAGGCGGTGCATTTCGTCCAAACGCACCAGCTGGTTCAAAGTCTTCCTTTCATAACCAATGGCCAGGGGTTATTAACACATTGTTGAAACTCCGTTCAAAACACCTTAATGACACTTTCACTTATTAGCGATGGAAGCGAATTTCAGAGGACTGAAGTGATCTGTTAAGCCATGTCTGTAGTTTCCAGACTACACAAATGAGGCTTTATCCTAATTCAATTTAGCTTCTCTTGGCACTCAGAGGATGAAACTCTTTATCCTTTAACGTGAGGTGGTCATCAGGACTAAAGCAGTTTTGTACGAGGAAGCAAGCAAGCGAATAAACCTGTTTCTAAGGGTAAAATAGTTTTGGGATATTTGTTATAGAGCAATGGCATCTCTGCGATGCTCGTGGTGTGCTTCTGAACCGGGTAAACCCCTCCCGTGCACACACCAGACAGCTGGTAGGACTCCTTCTCCTCACTCAGCTTCTGAAGCTTACTGAACTTGTCAGAAAAAATGAAGCTTTCCCTTCTCCAAACTTCCATTTTTTTGCTAGCCCAGATTAAAGTTGCTGTTCTCAGCCCGTACCGAGAAACCTCCACGCAGCAGTAATCAGGCGGAGGACAAAACGCATCCTCAAGTCGACTAAGAAAGGTTCTGGAAAACGTCAGAGTAGAGAAACACAAATACATTTCCAGTGCAGATTTATTATGGCTTCCGTCTGTTTTGATGAGTGCGAGTCAACCAGAAGGGGAAATACCGTCTCCCTTTGACAGTGAGCGAGTCTTAAAAATTACGGATCGAATCAAAGTTCCAGAAGCAATTGAAAAAGGGCTCAGAAACCCGATCCCAAGCCTTTGGGGATTCGCTTCATGAACACAACATCCCTGCGCTCCGGGGTTGCCTGCTTTCTGAGAGCCAAGCTGTCACCCGAGGGGACCCGCACGGCTCGGCAAGGGCGGCCGCTGTCCCGGGCGGGGGCACCAGGCTCTGCCACGCCGCGGCCCCGGGTCACTCAGCCTGCTCCTCCAAACCCAGGTTTCTCCTAGGTCCCCGATACCAACACTCCCTCTGGTCAATATGCAGTGACTTTGATGCCCCGAGTCTTTCGGAAATCTCATTTCCTGGGTTAGTTCTATTTAGGACCCAACATAGTCCTTCCCTCATTATACTTAATTAAAAAAAACCAGGAGGATGTTATTTGTTGTCAAACTAAATAGAACATATCACCTCTAGTTAAATTTGTAAATTATATTATGCTGCTGTTCTGGCTTTGTTTTTCCTAATTTTTAAAAATCTGAACAAATCAATTATATTAGCCATATGGCTTGATCATATCAGCTAATTTCCATTTTTGTACAGTAATTGTTGGTTAAACACTGACAACTTATTAGTTAAGGTGTTTAGGAAAGATCTCTCCAGTCCTGTCTTATTTACAAGATGATTGAAATGACAATGAGCACTCCAAGTAAAGTAATTAAACCATTCCTCCCTGTATTTTTCACTTTCTGTGTATTTAAAGGGTTCACAACAGCAGTAGCTGAGCTGCAGCCTGATTTATACTTTTGGAATGGAGGCCATGAGACCATCAGGCTTTCAATTCAATCTATTCCAGTTTGTAATGATTTGTTTAAAAGGATCCAGGTTTTGGTATGCAGCAGGTAAGTAGTAATTTTTCTTAGTTATTTTAAAGGTGTGTGGTATTGAGAATGTACAAGTGGTTTCACTCTGGCATTTGCACACTGCAAATATAAAACTTCACCCCTCAGTGATCTTAATACTTTGTCCATTAAATGTACTTACTCATTTAAATGGGAGTGTATTTAACTGCTAGACAGATGGTCTATAGTGTGCACAATTATAAAGTACGGGTTTGTGTATGTTGCCATATTTTAGACTCCAGATTTCCTGCTTCCCTATACATTTTTTTTTCTTTTTTTTTTTTAATTTTTGGTGAGCAGTTTATTTTTCCGTACAAAATACTAACACAGGTGGAGAAACTGAAATTCATTTCTTCTGCTATCAGATATCCAGAGCACAGTCCTTAGGGCAGTTGTCTTAGTTTTCTGACAAGGATTTTAGCTACTTTGGTATTTCAGGTTTTTAGAGCATTTTATAAGCCATTCTGAAATGCTCTTTAGCACACTGGGATTTAAAAAAATTGACAGACATTTCTGTTTGTATTTACTTTATTAGGTAAATACAGAAAAAATATCTTGGCACAACACCAGCAAAACTGAAGCAGTGACCATGCAATAAGAGCTAGCTTTTTTTTTGCCTTTTTTTTTTTTTTTTTTTTTTTTTTTAGTGTACTACAAATGAAAAGAGAAGGTTGCAAAAAAATGCAGAAAGTTAAGGGACACATGAACTAAGGTTTGCATTATAAACTGACTACATATGCTGTAGGCCTGTCTCAGACGGGCACAAAGGAGCTCGTGTTCACTCACTGATCAGCTCATTAAGCCTGAGCGTTCACCTTGCCTGAGTAGGGCTCTCAGCAATATTTCTCATACAAGAGTCTGACTCTGGGTTAAATACAGATTTGGTAATTTATTGACCAGACTGCCTATAGTTCTCCTCACTCCCATTGCTGTGTATCTCACAACAATAATAAAATAACAATCAGAATGACCCTATAAAGTGGGGATTTAGTTCCATTTTATGGTCTTTAGAATCCTAAAGATCAGACAGATGAAATCCCCATTCATTTTGTATGTCCCATGTTGAATACCGAGCTGATGTTTTGGTGTAGTTAGCAATACTATTTGCTCATTGCTTTGGAAAACAAAATATTGAACGTGACTTCAAATCCTTAACATGGAAAATACAGTTTGTATCCAATTATGAAAAACTGGATTTAAATGTTGTGCTTAGCATTGTATGGAAGTTCTGTAACATGGCAGAGGTTGAATTACATTATTCCAGGCAGTATTTATCTATCTTATAAGACCATTCATTCCCTTGCTTCACAAAGTATTTCCATCATCACTTCATTTCTCCATCAAAAGGCTGGGGTTTTACCAATATCAGACTTCCACTGTATAGCCCTGGGTCACTTTCAGAGGCATCTGCGCTGGATGATCAGCCATTCATGCAGCAACAGAGATTAGGATTTTATCCTCCACTACAGCATCATAATGCAAACACAACTAGTGGAGCAAAGTGAGATAAGTCTGCATAAATCACCCTAAAACTATAAGTTTCCAGGTTCTGAATGCTTGATTTTTCAATCATAACGTCCTTTTGAAACAGCACCCAGTTTCCTGGACTCAAGAATCAGTAATTGATCAATCTTCTCCTCGAAGCTTCCTACCACGATCCATCAGTACCTGGAACTACACTGGGTGGACTTGTTAGGGTAGCAAGCAGAGGAGAGTGTCATACATCCTGCCATAAGGTGCCGACATACATACTGTTATTTACTAACAAGATAACAGCATCAAAGTTGAATTGTCAGATCAAGAAATGAATCTGTTGTACAGGACACAGACCCCTCTCTTGATGTTTCCACCAACCCTGACCCCTTCTGTTCATGTTAAGTTTTACTCATCCCCTTCCCCCAGCACAGTTGCAGAATGCCACTCTTCCCACTGATCCTCTGAGCTTAGATCTTTCAATTGTCCTAAATAGTCACTGTGGGCATGATTTAAAATTCAGCGAAATCTCTGGAACTTGGAGCAGTTGCATATAACCTGCAACTGGTTTATATGATATAATGGTTTGTTTGAACAAAAAAGTCAAGATGCTTTTTTGCTAGTCATTTTTAGCCACTTACCAAAAATCTGTCTGGGCTTAAAGAGAATATATGACCTGTGCATGAACCACCCAAGTCAGAGGAAAGAAAGGAGGACTGGAAATGCCATAACTTTCATGTTTGTTAGGCACAGAATTAGTCATTTTGAGAGAGCTGGGTGTTGTTGACTCTAATGAATAAGCAAAGCATGGACTATAATTTCATTTTGCTGCAGGTTTACTCATTGTCACTGTGTATTTTTCATTAGGAACCTGGAAGAAGCAAATCCTAACAAGCAAAAGATTTAAAAGGGACACAAGGGATGTCTACAAACTATTCAACTTGGAGAGACCTGTTTGCAGCTCTGCAGTTATATGTTTGTGGTTCTGATAAGGTGTTCAAGGAAGATATAAGCTGCCACAATTCATATTGTACCAGAAGGCATGTTGAGCAACCCAGCTCTTGTGTGATGTAGAGCAATCCCATCTCTAATTACTTTTTCCTTGTTCACCTCCTTGTCCAATGTTGGGATACTGTGACTGCATAATAGATAGGTTTCTCTGGACTTTGGTCAGAGGAGTTGCTTTTTACATTCCATGATGTTTGTTTTACTGCCCAAAACAGCAAAATGTGAAGTCTATCAGAGAATGTGATTATCATTTGAGAAGAAGCAAGACATTTTCAGAAGGAAGCATAAAGGCCTCAAAGTTCATCTCTATATAAGAAGGAAATATGGTCAAGGGACAAACTGATTTCTGCAGCATGCTCTTCACACAAATCAACAGGCATGTTGCATTAGCTTCAGTGTCTTCCAGATTTACTTTGGCTACATGTAGTGTTGACCTGTGTCCAGCCACACTACACAGCTATTTCAAATATATATCAGAGATCATTTTATTCATTCAGATTTACGATCTGAAAACCATAAATTCGTATGTTTCAGAGCTGTCATTCCAACTCCTGGGGTTTATCCAACTCTTGGGGTTTGGGCAACTGTCATTGGAAAGACTATAACACTTTCATTACTCACTTGAGTTGGTCAGTTAAAAAAATTCTGTCAAAACCATGAAATTCACATTCTGCTAGTTTGTCGCTTCCTAGATAAGTATGAAAAATGCTCAAGAGAGAAGAATATTACCAATCAGTTAATTATCTGCTTCAGACAAAGCAAAGTGAGCAAGTGAATGGGGTCTTGCATTTTAGTACCTGCCGATTATACATCTGTGTGCTTAATTACATTATCTTTACAGAGTTGCCTATGAGCCATTATCCAAACATGTATGCAAATACACATATCTTAGGAATTTGTATGAGTTAAGTTTAAGAGAAAGAGATAGAGTGGAGGAGATACTTTCGTTTGAAGGCATTTGATGTTTTAAAGACAAAATAATATATTTTTCTTCAAGGAAGAAAAGGGTCCTATTTTTTATTGTCCATCCTGTCTCTGATCATCTTTGTGGTCTGTTTCTTATGGCAGAATCCTATACCATTGGAAAGGGACTGATCCAATCAGAAACATGAATGAGAAGGAAAAAGGAGGACAAAGGATTCCTGACTCACATTTGCAGCCTCTCAACTTCATAGAGAGAATAGTAACATTTTAGGAAGCTAGAAGCGAATAAAATTTGATTTTCAAGACATGCACTGAATCATTTCTAGTGCCTTATAAAGCATTATTTGTTTGACAATGTCTCTTAAAATCTCTGCTTATGAAATGCATGAAATTTACCATTTTGCTCCATGAAAAATAGCCCCTTTTTTTCTGAAAAAAAACCAAACAACAAAACAACTCAGACTTAGCAGCAGAATCTTTAATGTCAAGAAATGGGCAAGATGTCAGTTTTATGCTGCATCGGAAAGACAGATATATATATTTCACCATTCCTCCTATCCTATTTATGATTGTTGCAATCACAAATAATGTAGCTGAGATCTAGTATCTACTTGACCTGTATGTATTGCTACATCTTGCTCCAAGGGTAGAATCACTTTGTCATATCTATCTTTCTTCCTTGGGTTTTCATCTAGTATTTAACTGTCTATTCTTCAGGAGCTCAGGAACATGACTGTATAGCATGCAGTGCTTCCCTGTAAAGTAACTCAGTTGCTGTGCAAAAGCCATATCTAAAAAAACCCAACCAACTGAGATTAACATATATGACATGATTCTTATTAGAAAGCTGGAGTTCACAACTTTTTGTCTGTGCATTTTACAACTTAGATGGTACAATTCAGATGATAAAACTGGAATGCGATGGTTTTTATTCTGGTGAGTGGCATGCCATATGCTGCATGTCACAATGCCTTCTCATATTATGTAAAAGCACTTCTGTGTCATGTCTGAAACTAAAATAAAGATATTTTTAGCTAAAACTGCATTTAGATTTCATTAACTTAATCTCAGTTCACATGCTAATTTATTTATTATTATTTATATTTGTGAAGAAAAAATGTATTGCTGTGCAGATAGGTCTATATAATTAGTTTGTAAATGAAAAATTCCATTTAAGTTTTCATTGATCTTTTGTGAATCCTTGAATGTTGGATTTTCTGCTTGAATAGATGATTACTTATATAGGATTCACAGCTCATTTTTAGTCATATCACAACTTTTTTTTAAGTTTATCTCCATCCGTCTCTATGTCCCTATGTTCTATATCATCTTCTAGGAGCTTTCTCTTGACAGATCTTTGGACAGTGTCCTATTAGGCTTACCTTGGGCTGCTACTGCCAGTTTTCAGGTAAAAACTCTTTCTGTCCTATAGGAAGTAGAGCATATGAGTACTCTTTTGTTCAGCTAAACTATTAGCTGAGCTGTTGTCAAACTATTGAAGAATAAAACTTTATTTTTCTTTTGCAAAGCAGTGTGAAAATCTCTGCTTTTTTTTTTTTTTTTTAAATGGTATGATCCTTATATTTAATCTGAGTTCTAAATGCATGAAACTGGTTACTGATAATGATCTAGTTTGGGTACTAAAATGTTTCAGGAATTTTCCCTCTGTCTTTGAGAAATATCATGACATTTGTGTAATCATTCTGATCTCACTAAAAGTTATTGCACATTTTGAAGTTTCAAAAGGATCTGGAATGTCATTTCTCTTCAGTAAAAGACCTTCCATATGTTATTTCCTCTTCGAATTTTTCAGTGTGGAAGGCAAGGACTACACCCAGCTAGTGAAAGAGTTTCTGTAAAACTTCTATTCCATTACCGAACCCATCAGAAAAAGAGCCTTCTACCACAGGCTGAACATACTGATCAATTAAAGCAAGAGAAGTTACTTGAGTTCAGTCTGAAAACTACATCAGCTACCTGAGATTAGATCCTTTCAATACTAGGCAGAGATGGTCTTGCAGAAGAACAAAGTTTGGAAGTGTGGCTTTATGTTGGAGAAACAATGCAGGTGGGATTTGCCTCGTGATCTGTGTGCAGCATTAAGGTAGATGACATTCTGCTTGTTGCTCTGCTGGATGTCCCACTGAGTCCCCCTAAGACCTGGCATCAAATCAAAACAAGCATGTTTTCATCAAGCACAATTTATGAGATGCTAGAGGTAAGGTTTATGAGCACTTGTGGTAATGGCAACTGCAGTACTGAAGGCATCGGTGCAAGAAGTGAACTACACAAGGCACTTTGTACTTTGCTTTTGCTTGGATCGCTTACTACATTTGAGCTTGAAATCCATTCCTTTCCTTGCACCTCTCATAACATATTAACAATCACTGGTCACACTAACAAGGTGAATAAACCCATGGAGTTGTGGGTTTTTTTTTTTTTTTTGGTTTTGGTTTTGGTTTTGGTTTTCCTGAATCCACTACAGCTGACCTTCTACATGTAAAGAAACAAGGAAACAAGGATTCACCAGAAAAGCAGGTGACTTTTGTAGACAACTGAGGTAATATCCTGGCCCTAGCTGTTCATTACAGTATCAGCACTTGACCTACAAAAAGATCTGTCAGGGACAAAATAACCCAGGCACATTAGCAAATCCTCTGTTTATAGCCCTTTACAGTCTCATTATAACTGGCCCTGAGCTAACGTGTTGCAATGTATCTCTTGCTGGACAATCAGAGTGACTCATTAGAGCTACACTGCATGAATGCAAACACAAACAGCATTCTCTCACTCCTCATCCTCCTTTTGAGTCCAGGCATAGAACAGTATCTATGCTGCCCTGTCTGCAACTCATACAATCACATTCTAATGACCTTTAAACAAACTAGGGGTGTAGCTCTAACAGCTCAGTGCCGGGTGGGATTTACATGACCCATCCAAAAACCCATTATTGATGGAGTTGATGTTACTTCACATTGGGCACCCTGCTACCCTGGCTATGCTGCCAACAACATCCAAGCCTAATGAGTTCAAAGATAGCTCAAGAGTGCCTCCATTTGATTGCATTTTAGACATATCCATGGAATTGCTTGTGCTTTCAGATCTTGCTTTGTGTTCCTCTGTTGGGTGAATTATTCTGCAGTAGTCTTTACTGTTTCCCATGGAGCTACTTTAAATAATATAATTGAGTTTCATCTTGTCTGACAAACTAGACAGATCAATTCACTCAGTTTCTTGAAATATGGAGTTTCGATTAGTTTTTGATTAGTTTTTGGTCATCTTTAGTCCACATTTTCAGCACTTATTTCAGTGTGAATGTAGAGCAGAGCTATTGGGACTGGACTGTTCTAGTTCTGACCTCACTGATGCTGTGAATGGAAATGAAATCAAGTCCCTGCTTTGTCTCATTATACCTGAGACAGAGTAGGCAGTAATATATCAACTATGGAAAGAAATACTTCAGTATTACCTAAGTCTCAGATGAAACATACAAGTTGAGGTTGTGGGTGGATAAACAAGGATTTAGGACATAAGCTGGCTCCACTCTTTGTCTGAGTGGTATGTTGAGTGCCTGACCAGAGTCACTGATGGACGTTAAAAAGCTCATCTGGGTGGTTAGAGGCTATAGCCTTGCAGTCATTTAAGCGCCGGGTTTCCACCTGAGGTGGCAGACCCATGTTCAGATTCGTGGGATGGAGGTGAAAATTAATTTGATTAATTAGTGTGGATGTGCCTACCATAGATTCTAGTTTAGCAAGCTTCTGGAAAGAATATTCTGCTTGTCAACTTTTTTTTTTTTTTTGCTTTGTTTCACATGGTAGGCTAAACTCAGAGCACACCTGGATTCATTTCAGATGAACTAACCTGGATGGTATCTTCCTGCACACCAGCCACAAATGGGCATGCAGCCCACAGGACTGAGCTAGACATAGAACAAGTAGAAAGCCCCTGAAATATGTAGGACACAGCTGCCTGGTCCTAGCACTGTTTGCACTCCTTGCTAATGGAGGCATAATCCGTGACTCTTGCTGGTGGGCAGGCAGGAGGAGGTTCTTCTAGGGATTATTCAAAGCTGCTGTGACATTTCTCTCTTGCTTTCTTATTGAAAACACCTTCCCAGTTTATTTAAGTGAAATATTATTCTCAAGGAAATTAAGGAGATATATTATGATATTGTCAGGATCACACATTCCTCCCTGCATAAGCCTCCATCTCATTGAAAAGGAAATATTCTGTCACTCAAGTCATCCAACTCAAGATTCAAAGTAAGTTAGAAATTATCTCAAAATCAACACAGCTAACCTAGTATTTAAATAATTAGTGGAAAAAATAGTATTTTGTCAGTGATGCAAACTATTGCATGTTGTGCAATTCTAGCATGTGTTTTTCACTATAATCAGTATTTTTCATCTGAGTGCTAAAAGTTGACATCTTGCTGGAAAGTAAAGTCATCTGTGACACTGACAAATGGGAGGCCAACATAAGAGCACAAAAACATTTCTCAGTCATCTTTCATATAGCTTTAACAATCAGAAGAAAAAGTTTCATTATTTAAACAGAGCTTTTAATATAAAGTTTATATTAAATTTTGCTTAAATAATAAAGCTTTTTTCTTCTGACTGTTAAACCAATATTAAAGCAGGTTGGAAACAAGTTTACAGTTTCTTCAACCAGGTTTTCACACTGGTAGTATACATTTATAACTGCTCCACAGCCTGTCTCTTTTGTGTATTATAAACTTCACCCATTTGCTGTTTGGGTGATATTGAGTACCCCAGCTGAGAGCTCATGGAATTGCCTGTACAGTAAATGAGAGAAATTAATGATGCCCAGAAGAGATATGCAGGGAATATATTATAACTATGTTCTAAAACTCCAGTGTGTTTCTTACTGGTGCTGAATAGTTTGGTCATTGTTGCAAATGTTATTCAGGTTTCCATTTGGCATATCTCCTCAGTCCTGGAGCAAGCAGAAGAGAATGGTTCAGTCAGAGCTGGTTTTGAAGAGAGCAGCGTTGGAGAGAGCAGCAGATAGTTTCCAGCACTTGATAGGACAAGGCTTTACAGCAAGGTGCAACCTGCCTGGGAGATGGTGTGCAGGTGCTCTGTGGTGTTACAAATGCATCACTTTCCAGCAATATGTTCTTAGATGTAGATACACCAGGTATAAATGAAAAATGGGTTAATGAAAGGTATTTTTTGGATTGAAATAGTATTCTATCCTCATTGAGAAGTGTTAAACATATATGTGTCTCCAGGCTAGCAGATGGTACAAATTTATTTGGTTTACAGTAGCTGCAAGAGCCTTCATTTGAGATGTATTTATTTATTTATTTATGCTATTGTGAAAAGTTGTCTTAATAAGTAATATTTGATATGTCTAGTGGTATAGGATCTTTTATGAAAATGAAACTACTTTGTATCTATTTTGACCTAGGTATTGCATGGTCTGTCTAGAACTTTATTATTTAGGTTTCTCATTTTCTGGTTACATAAAGCTTAGGCTGTCTCTGTTTCACTATCAGACTTCATGTTGTCACAAAGGCATGATTGTTTTGTGGTGTTACCATTTGATAGGATAATTCTAGTCCATTATTGTATGTGTATGTCTTGCTGTCATTTCATAATTTAACGTCTTTAAAATCTGTCTGTTAAAAAGGTCAAATGAAGTCCAAATGATAATCTAACATTCTGATTAGAATTTTAATTTCATAAAATTTATATTAAAATACAAGATGTCATTAAAAGGGTGATCAATTTATGCATTTTCAGCAGCTGCTGTTACTCGAACGAGAATCTGGGGAAGGAGACAGCAGCACTGCACCAAAAGGAACCATGTAACCTTTTTTGTCTCTGACTCCTCACTCCCCAAAGGCAGGCTGGCCTTTCTGCTAGCTGTTACTTCTAGAGGCCAAATCAAACTGCCTTGCTGGCTGAAGCAAGACCACAGGCCACCATGCTTTGCCTTGGCACAGTCTTGAAAAACTTAAAGGATAGATCCTGATATTTTGAATTTTGCTTCTTAGAATGCTTTTGCCTTAATATTCAACTAGTAATTCTCAGGATTTTGGTACTAACCCCCCTTTTCCATTAGTAGTTTAAAAATATTTATATTAAACTATGATGTGTCTATTTCTTCCTATTTCTCTTACAAAGATTTTAAGTTATGAAAAACATTATTTGTTATAATTACAATATTATTCTTCTAAAACCCCCCAAACGAACTAATTTCAGTGAAAGAACCAGAAAAGGTGTATCTTTTTTATCATCTCCTCCTCTTTTATACAATAATTCAGCCAATGACACTAAACTAATTATAGGAAATAGAAATTCTCACAGTAATGCTGTAAAATAGAGAAGTTGTATTGCCCTTATCTGAAAAATGGAAAAACAGGGACATGCCCTGGGTGACTAGTCAAAGACAGAGTTTCCACAGCAAAACAGAAAAAAATTGAATCCCAAGGGGGCTGTACTTCCTCCCATTAAACATCTTAAACCATTTTTTTTTTTTTTTTTGCCAAATAATCCTAGCAGAAAAAAAAAATAGGGGACAAGTTGTATGAGCTTCTAAGAAAATGCACAACATTTTGTGTGAAATCTCAGTGGATGTTTCATTTGTACATAACATGATCTGTTTCCCATAGCTACCTAGAAAACAAGAAAATATAGTAAGGCAAAACTATGATTGAATACAAATATTTGTTAATTTTATTTCTCTGTCTATAACTGAACATTAATATTTACTAATTTTATTTGGTATTTACTAATTTTATTTATCTCACTTGTTTGGGGCTCTTTTCCCCTCCACTGTAAGCTCTCTCTTTAGCAAGTGACTGAACCACCTGGGTCTGTCAAAAGAACATTGTGGTGGGGTGTCAGCAGAAGTAAGTCATGGTAGAGCTGGTGCACCTCTCACTGCGGACCTGAGCTAAAGCCTAATGAGGTCAATAGGAATCTCAGTTACATATACTCCTTTGCAGAACACGAGCTCAAGGGATAAGCACAACTGAAAGCATCAAAATAAAGCTTTAACAGGTGTAAGCAAGGCACAGTTCTAGGTGAGTCCCTCGCTAAAAGAGGAAATTTCATTCAAAGGAGAATCCTACTATTTTGATAATTCTTTATATCTCAAGGGAATAAACTAAACCTCTTAGTATTTCCTAAAAATTTGCATTAATACACTGGTAAAAAATTAGACAAAATTGGAATGAGACATCTGAAACTATTTTTGAGGACAATTGGCAAACAAAATGTGTTTTTTTTTTTTTCTAAGCCATTTTACTGACGGAAGCATTCACTGGCCTTTTATCCTTTAAAGTCTGGTATTTACAAGTGAAGCTGCTGGCTGTCTAATTGCAGCTCACAAAAACATCACACAATCTCATCTAATCTCTCTCGGTTGTTGCTGTATTTGGTTTCTGTGGGTTAATTCATATATACCTGAACTGAATTCTAACTCAGGTTAGAGGGAAAAAGAAAAACACTTAAAAAATCCCTAATGTGATTTGCATTCTTTTTTTTTTTTTCTTTCTAAACAAAAAGGTAAAGAAAACTGCTCTGTACAGATACAAGATTATTTACCCCTACACTACATAGAAAAGGTCAACAAATCAGAGCTAGTGCCAGTGACATCTAAAACAAGTGATGACTTTTCCTTCAGAATGGGTGCTTCATACTTTGAGTGTCAACACCTCCCAGTCACATCAAAACTATCATACATACATAAAAGGCTTTAAGTAGGGGCAGATCATTTTGCAGAGATGTCCATTCTTCTGGTCCTTGTGAGACCCTCGCTCATCTGACTCCCAGTGCAAGCTCTCCCTGGATGCTGCCTTGAACCTTTGAAGCACCATGTCCCAGCTTCTCTCTGGCTTTGGTCAGTCAAAAGCCCAAACTCCACTTATCCAGTGTTGAGAACAAAAGTTGTAAATGAAAAGTAATTTCTGGTAACAGCTGTATATAAAGTAAGAAACTGTTCTCAGTGGGTAAATGCAAGGATCAGTTCAACCTTTCAATAGCAGTAAGGTATTATGTATTGAACAAGGTCACATCTTCAGCTCCATGAATGAAGAAAAGCCTTCTGAACTTGGATCTTTCTTTATATGGACGGAAGAAGATCACTATTCCTGATTAAAATATTTCCTTGTCATTACAGTTCCTGCAAAGCGCCCACCAGTATAGGGAAATGCACATGACTGGAGAAGAGGGAGATGGCAGTATGGGGAAAGGAAGATAGTGGCACATAAAAGGAGTATGAGCCCTATGATATTTTCCCATGGGACAAATATTTCATCCCAGCAGAATAGGCCTATGTGTGTGAAAGATGCCGGGGAAGAGATTTTCAATTTCAAATTCACTTGAGCAATTAAAAGACAAGAGGAACAGAAATACCAAATGGAATCCAAGAATCTGACTTTTTCTGTTTTGCAATAAAGGGTTTTATAGTGGAATCAACTAAGATGTGCATCAGAATTAAGAATCTAGCTCTGAATGCTTTTTCCTTTCCAAGAATCAACTACAGTTCATTAGTATTAATAACCTTTTAAAACTAATTGATTCTTCCCAGATATCTTTTTCACAGCAGATGAACTTCTCTTGGTTTTGTCTGCAGACTCAAAACAGCAGTAATATGTGTGGTTCAGGAAAGTATTTTACAAAATAGCAGTGATATGTGCTTGTCTTTTCTTTCTGAATGTATGTAATCAGTTTGCTTCCTGACTGCCTGTGTGACATTTTTAGATTTTCTAACTATCCATTAAAAATCTAAACAAGCCCTGGGTCTTTTTGTCTTTCAGGTGCTGATTTCTTCCTGGTAATCTTCACTTGATTTTTGTTTACTCATTCTTATCCCTTTAACAGTAAATACTGGTTTATGAAAGTTTATTTTCTATCTGAAAATAGGTATTGTATGGTTAAAAGGCACAATAAGCTGGGAGATTAAATGTGTCAAATGAAGAATTATTGCAGCATCTCTACTTCCTGTAAATTCATCTGTGACCATTAGTGCTACTGTAATTAATATTTTTAAAGATTCTGGTTTATTTGCATTTACTGCTGCCCTGAGGCAGCATTTAAAAGCAAGCTTTCTATTATTTTTCCAATACAGTTGTGATGCACTGATGCCTTGCTGTGATAGCTATGAAAATTAGTATTCAGCATGTCGCCAGTGTTCCACTTCACAACAATTAAACATATACCTACCCTTGTTTTCCTGGCCTTCAAGTCTTTCCCCAACAACATACCTCTAAATTCTTTAAAGCAGAAGCTTCTGACCCACAAGCTACTTTAACTTTATTTTTTTTTAAAAAGTCTAAATTTGAACACTCTTAGGATGGTCTCTAGTGTCATATGTTGTTGAAGACTTTTTCTCTGACAGTACTTGAAATGGAAGTAAGAATGCGCTGTATGGAGATTCTTCCCAAAGTACTTCCCTGAGATAATAGTTCCCTTAGAGAACATTGGGTTTAATAACTGCATTTTGAAATAATATGGTATACTTTTTCAGGAAATGCAGAAGGCCTAGTGTGGCTTTATTGCATAGGAACTCAGTTTGTTGACCATAATAGGAGTTCCAATTTATGGGCAAAAATGCTCTTAATGACACATGCAATTTCAACATACACATTTGCTTTTGATTAAACTCTGTAACACATCAGTACACCCATGTAGAACTGACATTTGTCTTTATGAATCTCATGTAAAATGGCACTTTGAGTCATGCATAAGGAATTTACAAGAAGAACATGACAAAACAATGTCCTTTTTGTGAATAGAGCCCATATTGTAAGCTTTTATTGCTTTACCAGTAATACATAATTAAATATGTCTACAAAGTCTGGCTTTGATCCTGGGGCTTTCTTCCTTGTGTTTAAGCTAGATATGGTTCCTGTATCCATGACACGACTACCTAGTAGGTAAGGTTTATGTCCAGTCTGTACTTTTAAATCAAATCTCTTGTGAATTCATAATTTTCTACACATAATACCAAAGTACAGTTTAAGGCTATGAAGACATTAATATTTAAAATCAAAAGGTCTAAGAAGAGATTGAGTGGAATATCACAGATGGACAGCATCAAATGGGACACATCTTAAAGAGCAGTTCACAGTTGCTAAAAGGCAGTATGTACCACTGAGCATGTTCCTGCACAGCCAGGCAGAGCTACCTATTCAAAACCACCAAACCAGCCTTGATCCAGGGGCTCCTCCACTGACACAGGAGATGAAGCTCGTCCCTAGTGAGGTAATGGAAAAACTCAACAGGGGAAAAATAGTTTGGAATTTTGTAGAAATAGAATGGAGGAATCATTAAAAAATAATTTGTTCATGAACCTTCATCCCTTCCATGTCATTGATTTGTCAAATTCTTCTTAGACTGAAAAATTATGACACATATGTCATATTATGTCGTATTATGACAACTGACACTTATTTTGGTTTTAGCTTGTCCTGAGCAATCTCTTGACTGAGAAATTTGATGGGGCAAATTAGAACAATTTTGATTGAAGGCAACTAGGTACATATTTCTACAGTGAGAAGAGGTTTGATTTTCAGAAATATTCAGCATTTGGAGCTCCTTCACAAAGCTTCTGAAGGTAATAACTATCCATTTATTTTCTTGACAAAAATTAGACCCCAGTGCCTCTATTATGTTTTGCTTCATAATATTTACTTCCCAAGGAGGATTGATTATAACTACTTGATTCAGGCTTCTTGGGCAATTAATGTCACTTAGAAGATTTTTCAGGATCTGCGTCTGAAACCTGATCCTCACATATACTCTGGTTGCAGGTATTTTGCAATATTTACTCCAAATTCTCTGTTTTGCAAACATTGCTGGGAGGACAGTTAAGAGAGCAAACAGAAGAAAGGATGTGAATGCTGCCAAGGAGAATTTGCCCAAGTACTGGAACATTTGCAAAATCCCCTTCTTGCCCCATATTTTCAACACTGCAGCATCTTCTGACCTTAGAGACAGACTGTGATGGGAAGGTGGAGAATAGGAAAGGTGATGTCAGCAAAACTAAGAGACCTTTGTGTCACATGTGTGGAAACAGGGACATTTCTGTATCATTATAAAACTTGTTTTTCTCACTTGGTTGGATAGGTAGGAAGAACCAGAGGCTGTGGAATTCAAAAATACCATCACAGGAAAAGTGTTCATAGTCTGCTTTTTCTTCTGAGAAGAATGCGAGTGTACTTGAGTATCTCAGACTCCTCATAGTAGCAACCTTCTTGCAGAGAACCTTTACCAGCTCAGCCTCTTTATACTGAACGAAATTCAAGAGTGTTTGATTAAGTTAGTAAAACTTCCTTTTTTTTTTTTTTTTTTAACATTCATGGTTCAATGTTCAGTTTATATTCCATGGTCAGGATTGGTTTCTAATTTCCTCTGGAGAGACAAGCCACAGCACCAGCTCTATTGGTCTACAGCAGAATCTGGATCCTAAAATGGAGCTGAAGGCTAAGCTTGACAGGAATCTGATGGCAGAAGAGGAAAAACAACTGAAAATCAATCAATGACTCCAGGAAAACACATGAATTTGCACAGCTACAGCCATCAAAGTCTCTGCATATGACTTTTAGTCTTCATTTTAAGCACCGCAAATAGTACCCTGCACACCTTAGGTTTCCAACACCTCCTAGAAGACCTCATTGTCTGTTGTCCCTGATATTCAGACTATACTGTTCATACCAAATAATTTTTATTTGCATTTGACCAATGTTTAAAAATTTTAGCGCTAGAAGTTAATCTATTACATTAGTGAAAAATATGTTGCTTTCCCCAAAGTAAAAAATGAAATGCAACTTTCAAGCTTCTTGTGGGATGAACAAATTAAGACTTGCAGAGTTGTCCTTAAGTTAGGGATGCGCTTTTTTCCAGTTTGTCCAGTAAATAAGCTTCCTATTTCACATATCCTGAGTGACAATGTGTAAGGGCTTAGTGAATACATTCTCTAAAGATCTATCAGCAGTGAATATGCTCCACCTTCCCATGGCAGATGTGCTTGTTGCCCTGCATGTATACATTTTAGAGAAGGTTTGAATATACTTTTCCCATTCACTGCAGTTGTCTATAGCTATAATCATGAATCATGTGGAACTAGGCCATGGGACTAAGACGTGGGACAATGTTTCTCTTGAATTCCCAAGTTCCCAATCTTTGTGTGGACCATATGGGACAGAAAGGATAAGCACATGGGAACATTTATGGAGGACTTTGTGTGTGAGAAGGAAAGTTTGAAGTAGGTTTGTTTGTGATGCCAAGAAGACTCTGTTTAAAAAAAAACAACCAAACAAACCAAAACAAACCCTGAAATCTTAATGTTTTTCTCAAGTCGTTGTCCTGATAATCTATTCAGATTATAATGTTCAACTTTTGACTTTTACTGGTTTTCCATTCCATCTACATCAGATCTTCTATGTATAGCCAGAGCAACCTGCTACTGTGCTATTGCACATAGTGCTCCCCCCAGCTGCATTTCTGTGCTTATTCTGTATTCACATTCTTCTTATTTGTGCTTTATTTTGTTGGATTTGTAGTGCTTTTATTTTTTTTTAAGTCCTCAGAATAGGGATCTTTTATTTATCACTTTTTTTTTGCTTAATAAATAAATTCCCTTATATTGCTAATATAATTGGAAAACATCAACAACTTACAATCTCTTGATATTACAAGACAAGCAGAAGAAGCCATGTGACCATTCTATTTTTAATAAATCCCCTTTACACAGTTTCTTAATTCTATATGAATCCTCTTTTGGGGTTATTCCCTCTAATCCCCTGAGCAACCAGATTATTTCTATGTTGCAATACCACCTTTTTCTCAGTGTGTGGTTTCTTTTTCCAATGTTTGCTTCAGTTTAACTTGGCCTGGATGCAAAATGTTCCAATCTCTGCTTCCCTTTTAATCTTTCCAGTTCTTATGATATTGATAAACTTGTCAATTCACATGAAAATTGGGGCAGTCTTCAGGTCTGGCATTTCTTTTTCTATGTGAATATTTTCCAGAGTCCAAGGGATGCTGAGCTACACTTGTAGTCCTCCTTCATTTTATCTGGAGAACTGTCTGCCTCTGTGGTCACATTTCTCCCTTGGAGTTTAGGCACCATTGACACAAGTACTTTTTCTTTACCTTCTTTTGTATCAAAGTTATTACAGGACTTTTCTCATTTTATAGATATCAGAGTTTCCCATAACACTTGGTTCTCAGGTTTTGTGGGGAGGAGGCTGGATGCTGGAAGTTACCAGTGAATTTAGGGCTGACTTCTAATGTGTTTATATGAGGTAATTTACTTCTATTACTTTTAATTAAAACTATGTTTCCTCCTCTTAATATCTTACCATATTATGTACATACAGTGGCCATGAAAAATAAAATGTGATAAGCTAAAGGTTGCCCAAGAACAGGAAAAGCAATTCAACGGAGAGATGTATTAGGTAATGAAAAGTACAAGATTTAATACTAGCAGCATAAAAGAAGCTGCACATAAAGTTGTCTCCTTCCTTACAGAAATATGAGTCTACAAGCAGCCTGTGTGACATCTTAACATTAGCAAATGAAGTACATATAGAAAGCATGAAGGCTAAATACTTGCACTTCCAGAAAGACCATGGTTTTATCAGAGGTCAGAGGACTTTTTTTTAATGTGCTACTAGCTGGCACTTAAAATTAAGGAGAGTTTAAGAAATACGGAACAAAACCTGAATTAGGCATTTCTGTAGGAGTATTTATTTTGTAAAGATTGCAGACATACCTGTGATTTATCTTAGATAGCTCACACTGGAACTAAAAGTTAAGCCTTGATCTGGTATTTTTTGATAGAAAAAAAAACTCTTCAGCTTAATTTGCGTTTGGGTATTTCAAAGTGGGTATATGCAAACTCAGAAAAAAAGAGACCTTTTCATTAATCCATCATTTTAAAAACAGGCACACTAACCCACAACCACATACAAATACAAAAATCCTAATGGGACTATTTTCTTACTAAGCCTGTAATAGTTTACATTCACCTAATGGCCTGGGGTTATAAGCAAACTACTCAATTAGAGAATTTAGGCTGGTTGCCCACATATTTTAGAGCAAATTATCCCTTCACAAATGCAGAACCCCCTATATAAAATGCCTAAACAGTATTTCCTGTTAAAAAAACCAAAAATACTATTCCCTAAATTCCCACCTTAAGCCTACTAAGTATTTCTCTTTATGATAGTGTAGACATTTTATGGAGAAATATTTGGTTTTGACTCACATATCTCAATCTAGACACTTCTGCTGGAGGATTTTAAACATTCCAAGGAGCTAAAAATGCTAATGCAACAGGTTTGGGTTTTTTTAATTTTCCTCAGAGTAATATTTTAAAAAGTAGTTTCCCACTTTCCTTATCGGTGATACTAGAACACAGAGGTCTTCTGAAGGTCTGGCATTTTGAAGACTAAAGGATAACATATCTTCTTCTTCTAAGGGCACTCTGAATTCTGAGTTATCTTTAAGCACTTACTATTTATTCTGCTTATTTAATTTAAAAGAGAGGTTGATGCTTTCAACCTATAAACACTCATTAAAAGTTCATCACCTTATTATGCTGAATTGCTGCTCTTAGTTGTATGCAGCTGGGTGGATCATGGAATTCTCATTTCAAAACCAAAGATTTTCAAAATACAATGAATCTGCTACCAACTCCTCATAACACACCTGCTTCTGGAGATGTGTGGTTTTGACCGTGTACTGGGGATGAATGTCTCCCCTGCGGTGTTTGACCACAGTAGGGCAAGTCCAGCTCAGGTGCAAAGTGGGTGAATTTCATGGGTCTGATGGCACCAGTGTGGTTTTGGGGCTGTGGATGGAGAGTTTTCACCTCTGTTCCTCCCATTCTGTGGCTGCTTTCATGGTTGTGTGAATTGACTTTCTGGGAGATGCAGTATGAGATGAAGGAACTGTTGGTTGGTGGATCTGTAAGTAGACAAGACACAGACCTTTCAGAAATAAAAATACTTTATATGTGTGCTGTGAGTGCTGTCACAATTATGAGCACCAGTGAAGTGCCCTTTCTCTTGTTTGACATCTAGGGCAAAGAATGATATACTCAAGAAATGAATCATACACTGAAGAAAATTCTTAACATCACCAGGAAAAACAAAAGGCAAATATTCTTAATTTTCTCAAATGTGCTCATTAAGCAGGATTTCTTCTATTAAGACGGAATTTCTGTGTTAAAGAGCATAGTAAATTATTTGCAAAGCTAAGAATAATATCAAAGGAATATGCAAGTATTTCAGGACTCAAGATCAGACCAGAAATTCTAGAGAAAACTGGGTAAAACCAAAATGCTTAATCTCTCTGTGATAGATTTTGATTAAGGTTTATTGTTTTTATACTACAATTTTCAATTTGACAGGCCCTACTAAAGCTAAAATTGAATTTCATATACAAAGCTTATGTGGTTATGTTTGTTATTAGCATTGTCTTCCCCAGAGATATTTGGATTTTGTTTAACTGAAAAATAAACAAGTTAAATGCCGAATTGCCTGGCTAAGACAGTTATATGATGTGGTCTTTTCCTTTCATTACAAATATTGTGAGTTTTGGGATACATATTTAGGAGTTTGTGGTTACTTTACTTTAAATCTAATACCATGGACTTACAATGTTTTTGTTCAATGTTCTGCTCTTTTCATATAAAGTTCTGTGTCCTGGCCAATTTATGGCCAGACTTATCCAATAAACAAGTTTGTAGGAATGCATTTACTGATTGTTAGAAATACGTGTGGTGCCTGCACTTTTCTGAGCAATAATATAATGATTTATTTTTACTGTTAATTTTTAGTATATTACAAAAAAAAAAAAGGAAAATAATTTGCATGTATAAGAAACTATTTTCCTAAAAAAAAAAAAAGCATAAGTCAAGATTAAAAAAATACCTAATGAGTGTGGATGGATTCCTCTGCTCTAGACATTACAAAAAGCTTGAGCCAAGCCAAGTTCAAGGTATTTAAAAAGAACTTGATTTTCAAAGGTTAGACAATTAGTACTTTCTGAAAATCAGATCCCTTGCAGTATCTCACCTGAACCCACAAAACCTTTCTGAAACCTTTCTCGGTATATCAAAAAGTAAGCAAACAAGCCAAATAGGAAATCTTATGATTTGTTAATACATATATCAAATAGTTATAATTTAGTACATTACAGAATAGGAGATAGTTGTACTATGGAAGCTTCCAGTAATGCCAGGACCCAATTTGCTAGCCATGGGTCATTCAAGCATAAAACAGGGACAGCACCAAACTGTTTACATCTTAAATATAGAGAAAGAGACATAAGGCAGATGTGCTATTAGTAAGACAATACTGTTTTATTAGCAATGTGCCAAATATTGTTATTTTTCAGTGGTCTTTTCAGTGCACTATTGTATTAGAACGTCTGGGAAAATGAAGAGAGAGTGTGATGTTTTGAAGAATAAATTGCTAAGACAGGCAGCTAAAAAATGAGAGTTAGTTTTCATTGTACATTAGGCTAAAATGTTTGGGATTAGTATCTACCTGTCTTAAAGCGAAGATAATTAAATGATTGTGTAAAACTACTATACTTCATAAAGACCTTAAGTTACTGCTAATCATAAAATGTATTATTGTAGTTTTTTCTGCTCTTCTGGCAGGAAAGAGCTGATCTACTATTGCCAAATATATATTAATTAATAAAATAGCCCAGGCCTAACAAAAATAAATATTTTCCCTTAAAGTAAAACTCCTAGACTTCAATACATGATATTTCTTTTTCCTTTTAATCTGCTTTAGCCTCAACAGGACTCAGTTTGATATGCTGCTTGTGCTGGAATATGAGCTTTTCTAATGCATTTTATTCTGGTTTATTTTGCCTAAAGAACTGAAGTTTTACTTTGGATTTTTCTCTTCCCCTACATCTCATCTGCATTTTACCTTAGACTTATTACATCTTTATCACAGGCCTTACTTTTCACTGGTTAATTATGGGTCTATTAGTTGATTATGGGTCAGTTTATGTCTGGAGTGTGGAGAATACCTCAGAAATGTGCAATAAAAACCCACTTCATTGCACTAAAATGTCAGTTCCCAAACGTGTTTTAGAAATTCAAGACACATTAATTTTATCTAGGCATCTCTATGTAGCCAAAGCAGTCTTGGAATGACTTTGCATCCTATAATTTGAAGTCATTGAAGTGATTACAGTAGAAATTCTGTGTTTTGTCCATCTTCTATATACATTTAATAAAATAGCTTTATTTTAAAAGGGGAATATTTTTGACATCCTTGTAAAATAATTCATTCAAGCTCTGTTTCAGACATTTATTAGTATGACATACTACAAGAAAATCATGTTGCCTGGGAATTTTGCATGTGAAGGGATAGTAAATTTGGATCTTAAATTATCTAAACTTGAAGCAGTAATAGTGCAGTAAAGGATACTCAGTAGCTGAAACACTTTCTGAAATTCTGAACACTTTCAAATTCCACATTCTTTGAAAAGTTATTTGAAAATCACATATACTAAAAGACTAACAGAGGTTATATTGCTAAAATGAACACAAAGCAACTGTTCATTGTCCTTCAGCTTGCAACATATGTATTTGCTTTCAAGGGGGGCTCTAATATTTGTCATCTTTAACTGAATGAAATCACGGCTACTTTCACATGTGGATTTTATTATATGAATTGGTTTATAAGCCTGCTATTTAACATGATTATATGAATTACGAACTGTGATTTTATTTCTTTTATAATCTCTGTAGAGCTTGCCATTATTTTTACATGTCTATGTCTGGCATTATGCACCTTTGAAATTGTGCCAGAAATATTTATTGTCCTATTTCTGGCATTCTGAAACTCCATGGTTCCGTTTGGTTTCCAACCAGAACAAAGCTTATTAGCAGATCCAGTTCTTGGTACTTTGCTGAAAACAATTTTATATGTAAATGTAATACTTCATTAAAGTAAGGCCCTGTAACGATCAGGTGTATGTGTGAAATGCATTTAATGTAGGTAATGTTCTGTCTACCATTTTGAGCAGTTTTCAAAAGCAAAATATATGTACTAATTAGAACTTTCCTTCTCATTGCCTGTCTCCTCCAGCTTGACTAATAAGAAAGCACTAAAACGCAGTTAGGTTGAAAAGAAACGAGATATCGTTCCTGCACTTGCCTGTGCTTTGCACACACACAGAGCACCCTTTAAGGGAGTCTTGCTGCAGTAAGAACAGCACATTCTCGTTTGCCCCTTGAATCACATTTACTTGGTTCCAAATTCCATTACTCTTAATCAAGTAAAAATCCTCTTAAGGTCAACAGGAGTTTCATTCAAATTACTTCATAATATGGCCCTCAGTTTGTTGGGTTTGTTCCCACTTTGCCCAGTAGGAACAACCATATTAAAAAGGCTATTGGAAAGTGTTCTTTATTTTATTTAGCTTCAAGGAAATAAATGTAACATATAAGGATGTACTTATGTGTTTATCAAAGAGGAGGAATCCTGTTGAATCAGAACCCTAATTTATTTAAGGAGCAAACTGCTCCAGGAAGCAAATATAATACAGCTGACTTAGGTATTAGTACAGCTCAAATACTTTCAGTGAGAATAATCACGCTTTCATTTAGAGACTAGGGGAAATTGATTGAGTACTTTTTTATTTTTATTTTTTTTAATAATCTTGAGCTATTGTTTATATGTAATTTTTTTTTCTAACTATAACCTTATAACCATTAAAGAGTCAGAAGCTTCAAGCCATGCCCATCAGGGAAGGGAATGCACTTAGACATGTACAATATCTCATCCTAAAACATCATATATGATTTGAAGCATGGCTAATCTCAAATAATGGCAAAACTATCTTTCTGCTTCTCAAGTGACAATTTCACACTAGGCTTCTTCTGTTTGTTCATGAGATCTTAATGATAAACACACGCATTTCAGTGTTCTATGAGAAATCCCTTTCCTGATTCATTGTGCCACAAAAATAATGCAAAGTTTAACCATGTTCCTAAACATACTGTGAGATTATAGTATTCAAATGAAGATGAGACTTCCATTCCTGCTTTAAACTCCACGGTCTTTCAAGTATGGAAAAGTTCATACTCTAGGGTATCAGCTAAGAAGTTTAAGACACTAAGATTTTTTTTTATTATTATTATTTAATTTCTTTAAATGTTAACATTTTTGACATGGAACAAAATTCAGCAAAATAATAATAGTAAAAATTATAATAAGTGTCAGCAATAGTAATATAGTAATAGCAATAGTAACAGTCAAAGCAACAGTGACAGTGATAACAGCAATAGTAAGTAACAGTAATAATTTTATTAATAAAAATATTATTTATTAATGAAAAGCAAAGGTCTTAATCACGACAAGAATACTTTGTGGAATGGAAAAGTTGATCTTGGATTTTTCTGATAATAATATGCAACTGTTAGAAGATTTTTGTATGAGCCACTCACTTGACATAATATCTTTTGACCTGATGGATTATATATTTCTTTTTGAGGTAATAATTTATCAGGAAAAGTCAGATGCAAAGGACTTCATGAAAGTGCTGGGGCATTTAAGTGCCCTACATGATAAAATACTGAAAAGCTCAGGGAATTAGAGGCAAGAATACAGACATCTGACATTCCAAAGATTACTGTTGGATCAGAACATCAAAAGAAGCATATACTATTGCATATAAATAAATAAATAAAAGCTGTAAAATCTTCTACGGTGCCATTATTGCTGAGCAAATTTTTAAAGCACACCTTGCCAAAATTTGTCACTGAAGTCACCTCATCTTGGGAGTGCCACCTTTTTTGTATGCTCTGAAATTATTCAAATGTCACAAATTAAACACAATTTATTTGTTTAATTGGTTTTAAAGCCTTTCTTACACCTTCCAATTTATATCTGCTTCGTGACTTCTAGCCTCAACTCTTTCTAGCTCACCAGTTTGCTCTATGAGGCCTCTACCAGTCCCTTGTAATCTGAAAAATTTTCTCTTGCTCTTTTCCCAGCTCCAGTCCTAACTGAAACTTGCAACAGAACAAGACAAGAAAATAGTCTAGAGTTACTACAATCAGTCATGTCAGTTAAGAGTAAAATGCAGGTTTTATGTAACTTTTACTACAGATATGCCCACACAAGGAAATTATTAATTACATGTGTATTTTCTTGCATTGGTAAAAAAGAAAATGTTCCTATAGTACTTTATCACATATATTATTATTTTTTTTTTTTGACCAAAGCCGAATTACACAGGACATTCACAAATGTGTGTTAATTACTCTGCATTTGTCATTTATGAAATGCCAGCATGAACTCATTCTGCTCAAGATGAAGAGGAAACAGAGTCCAGGCCTTGAGATACATGATCCATCGTTTGTGTAGTTCAGTTTTGGCTTACGCTAACACCACTGGCTGTGGTATTTTCAGCTGAGGATGCGATGTAAGGATGCTGCAACAACCTAAATGCTGACATCAACTCCATTCCACTGGCGGTGGTAGAGTGGCTTTGCAGCTGGAGAGCAGAACTGTATCAAGGAGTGCCTGGACTGCATCCCTAACAGCTCAGGTTTGCTTTAATCACTGAGGTGCCCACAGGGCATGAGGAAGTGGCCTGAAGTGAAGCTGTGCTCTTGAGGAATCTCCTGTGGTGCACAGCAATGAGCACAGAATGGCTAACCGAAACAGAGCAACTGGGGCACAGTACCTGAGTTGTGGTCTGAGCAATGCAGCATACAGCAGAACCTAATTCCCAAACTGCATCAGTTAACACTATGGTGAAAAAAATGGTGAGATGGCAGCACATGCAGACCATAGTCAATAGTGGTATGGGTAGTGGAGTTTGTGATATTAAAGTTATCTAAGTACCTTCATTTGCTGCAATCACACCTCCATTTGCAACATAAACAATGGTTCTGGTTCAGCATCTAAATTTTCACAGCATCTAAATAAGTTAAACTACATGGCCTCACTAGCCAGAGAAGTCCAAAAGGGTCTGCTTTAAGAGAATAAAGAACATGCTTTGGATGCCTAAAATAAAAAAGCTCAAGTAAACACAAATTAGCAACACCTAAGCTTCTCTTAGTCAGATAGCATTATCCTAAGGATATATAGAACCATATATTTATTTAGGAAAAAAATGGGTCTACTTGGCTGCTGATGCCTTGGATGGCTATACTCTTCGCTGGGTAAAAAACTGTCTGGATAGCCAAACCCAAAGAGTGGTAGTGAATAGAGTTAAACCCAGCTGGTGGCCAGTCACAAGTGGTGTTCCCCAGGGCTCAGTATTTGTGCTGGTTTTGTTTAATATCTTTATCAGTGATCTGGATGAGGAGATCAAGGGCATCCTCAGGAAGTTTGCAGACAATACCAAGTTGGGCAGATGTGCTGATGTGCTTGAAGATAGGGAAGCTCTACAGAGGGATCTGGACAGGCTGAATCAATGGTCTGAGGCCAACAGTGTGAACAAGGCCAAATGCCAGGTCCTGTACTTGCGTCACAACAACCCCATGCAACACTACAAGCTTGGGGAAGAGTTGTTGGAAAGCTGCCTGGCAGAAAAAGACATGGGGTACTGATCAACAACTGGCTAAATGTAAGATGGCAGTGTGTCCAGGTGGCCAAGAAGGCCAACAGCATCCTGGCTTGTATCAAAAATAGTGTGGCCAGCAGGAGTAGTGAAGTGATTGTCCATTGTCCTCAGCACTGGTGAGGCCACACCTTGAATATTGGGTTCAGTTTTTGGCCCATCGCTACAAGAAAGACATCGAGGTGCTGGAGCAAGTCCAAAAAAGTGCAACGAAGCTGGTGAAGGGTCTAGAGAACAAGTGTTAAGAGAAGCAGCTGAGGGAACAGGGGCTGTTTAGCCTGGAGAAAAAGAGGCTCAGGGGAGATGACTCTACAACAAATTGCTCTCTCCAGCTACCTGAAAGGAGGTTTCTTCTCCCAAGTGACAAGCAATAGGATGAGAAAAAACGGCCTCTATTTGCACCTTGGGAGGTTTAGGTTGGATATTAGGAAAAATGTCTTCACTGAAAGGGTTGTAAAGCTCTGGAATAGGCTGATCAGGGAAGTGGTAGAGACACCATCCCTGGAGATATTTAAAAGATGTTTAGATGTGGTGCTTGGGGACATGGTTTATTGGTGGATTTGGCAATGCTGGGTTAACAGTTGGACTTGATGATCTTAAAGGTTTTTTCCAACCTATACTATTCTATGACTGTATGATTCTATGTATTGCTAACATATATGAGTGTTATGAATGTTACCATGGGAAAACTCTTCTTGAAGGCAAAACAGTCTTCATGTGTGAGACCAAAAGATTTTAAAATAAATTTATTATTGATTGTTCAGTGTTCTGCATAGAGAGGGACCAAAAGTGATAAATGTTATCTATGGTACTGGGGCAAATTCTGAAGATTTACTCTGCTGTTAGAGTGCTTACTCGGAATCAGGTTAAACTTCAATCCCACTGATAATGAAGGAATTTGAAAATAATTTATTTAGAGTTTTAAGTACTCTGTAGGGGGCAGGTTTGAACCAGATTAATGAAAATTTTGAGCTGACATATTTGAAATTATGGTTTATACTCAGCTTTATTATCCTCACCAGTGACATGGGCATATTTTCTTCTTTTAGGTAATCTTCTCTCTGAGGCAAACAGGTAGCTGCATGCCATCATATAACACCACATAGTTGAGAGACTTACATGCATGTTAAGCTCAATAATGGTAGCTAACAATACTTTTTTTAAAACCACCAGTTAGATAGATTCATAATTTGATAGCAGTGATGAGAACTTCATGGAGATGACCTGCATAAAGAATAGTTCTGCAACAGGGCCCAAGGAATGGAGTCTGGGATCTCCCTCACAATTCTGGTTCAGCCTTGAATCAGGACTGGATTTTGTGGTAGCTTGAAAATGTTTATGACAGTACTGTCAGAAAGGGAAAAAGCTTCTTGGAGATGCGAGTATTGGCTGTAGCATTTTTAAAAAACCCAATCTTAAATATGGTCTAGACATTATTTGGGTTTATTTTAAGTGGATGCCATACTTGACCATGGAAAAATATGTTAGTATGCTTAAGTATGTTAGCTTAAAGATGAAGATTTAAATCAGCTGCTCTCCAGCAACACACCGCTTTGAAGTATCAAAACCAGGAGTGCATTATAACTGTATTTCATTAAAAAGCAAAAAGGAAGACATCCTCTCAGCAGAGGGATAGTCATTGCTACAAGGATTTAAGTAGGTGTGACTTGAGTGCAAGCTGAAGAGAAGGAAAGGCTCAGTTACTGAGTATTTTTCCACTTGGAAAGGAAGGAACAGTCTAGATCTCAATGAGGAAAATAAAGCTGTAGATATAGATGACCTCTGTAATCGATAGCAGAGCATTTTTAGTGTAGTCAGTGGCTCTGCATTGATTGCCATTATTTTGCTTTGAACAAACTTATCTGAAGACCATGATTTGCAGCTGAAGTTGTTACTTAGCTGATATTGTAACTAGCTGATAATGTAGAGCAGCAAGATTCACTCTGAACACTGTCAGAAGCTAAAAGGATTAATTTCCCAACGTCAAAACTAAGAATTGTCCTGTTTTGAACTAAACCAGAACTGATTCTCTGTTCAGTGATTTTACTTTTCAGCTCAGTCTCTTCTAAGTGTCTGCACTTTCTGAAGTTAATGGCATATTTTTGCATACAGTGTCTGCTTCCAGAAGTGATAATGCTCAATGTTTATAGTTGCTACAAAGGATTGGTATGCAGAAAGGTTCTTGCTTATACTTGTTCCTATAGAAACCAAGGTCACTGCTAAATCTTGTGTACGATGTTGGAGTGCCATCAGAGAAAGAGTTGTATGTAAGCAAAAAGGTCACACTTGCAAGGAGGAGTGGACGGGATAGGTGACTCCATTCCATGTACGTCATGCTCAGTATAAAGCTGAGGGATCTCAAAGGTCAAGCATCTTCTTCAATGGCCAGCGTCTGAGGACTCTGTCTGTTCTGCCTTTGATCCCAACCCATGTGTTCCTGAATCCAGTTCCTGTCTGCCACTGAGTCCAGTTTGAGACTTCCCCAGTGCCTGCCCTGCAGCATCAGTGGTCAATCATCCTCAGGGGAGTAAGATATTGGTTTTGTATATATTTGTATAGATTTTATTATTTTCTTATTTAAATTATATTTTATTTTTATGGTTACTCTTTCCCTAAAGCTTCCCTTCATCTTGTAGGAAGGGGAGGGGTTAATAGAAAGCATCTGCTATTGCTTTAGTGACTAGTCCTGCCTCAGCCCATGACAGAATGAAAGCCTGGAAGATGACTAGGCTCAGCAGCAATCCTACTTAAAGCTTGAAGCTGATTGTGCTACCTGGAAAGGTGGTGGGATATTATGTTTGTAGTCTCTTGGCCTAAAAGCCCTCACTATTCTGCTTGGTTTTAATTCTTTTTAATATTGATGTACTGGGTCTGGCTGGGATGGAGTTGATTTTCTTCATAGCAAGATTTGCTATGAAGATGGCAAATGGATTCTTTGGCTAAAACAGAACTGACAACACAGCAATGTTTTTGCCATTGTTGAACAATACTTGTACTGTGTGAAGGTTTTCTCTTTTTCACACTCTGCTCCCCTAGTGAGTAGGCTGGAGGTGGGCAAGAAGTTGGGGGCAGAAAAAGCCAGGACAGGAGATCCAAATTGCCCAGAAGGGATATTCCATAGCATATAACATCATGCTCAAAAGTAGAACTGGGATAGCAGCATAAGAAGGTAAGTGGTTTTGTCATTGTTTTATTTTCTTTTTTTTTTTTTTTCTCCTTCCAGGTTAGACAATTACTTGAAAAGTGGTTTGGCATTGGTCTGCTTGTGCTAGGTGCTAAGTTTTTTCCCTTTCATCCCTTTTTTTCTTCCCTTCACTTACTAAACTCTCTTTTAATCCAACCCATGAGCTTTCTTTTCTCTTCCATCCTGCTGAGGGGGAGTGAGCAACTCTATGGGTCTTGACCCACTGGCCACGTTCAACCCACCATGACTGGAAAAACCCCAATGTTTATAGGCTGTGTTATGATGCATTGTAACATCCAAATTCAGCATGGCAGGGTGAGCTGAAGTTGTACAGCTTCTGCAAAGGAATTTCTATTTCAGGGCACTTGGAAGCCCTACGAAGGATTTTCTTCCATAACTGTGCAGAGACTCCCACTTTTGCAGCTGTAAACTTCTGAGCAGGGTACTGCAGACCTCGTGAGCACAGAGCCAGCGCTCTCTGCTCTTTTCTGCACGTCACAAGGGGTGATGGGTGTCCACCAAGGAAGGACACCCCGTAAGCGAACTGGGAAAGCGCAGAACTGAAGCAGAGTAAAGGCGCTGCTAGTTACTACAGCAGTGGAAATTAAAGAAGCACGGGGTGCTGCTTCTCTCCCAGCACGGGATGTTGCTTCTCTCCCAGGTCGTTCCGCGGCTGCAGCTGCCGGAGCGCAGGACTCTCGGAGCAGCCTTCCCCCGACACCACGAGCCGGCTCCGCCGCCTGCCGCCGAGCGAATGCACCCGGCGGGGCAGCTCCTGCTCCCCTGGTAGCGGCTGAGCGCGAGGGCGTCAGACGGCTACTGCACACATTCGCACGACAGCGTGACCCTCGTGCGCCGTAATTTATTAGCAAAACTCTTTTTTTTCTGCAAATAACGATCAGAGAAACGGGCAGGAGGACGAGCTGCGAACAGTGAGCGCTGCTGCTTGGCTCTGCACTGTGCGGCTCCTGCGACACCGCCTGCGCGCTGGGCACTGCCGGCCGTGCCTGGGCCCAGTCCAGCCCGCTCCCCACCGCCGCATCCGACAACAGCCCAGCCCCGTTCCAGCGCACCCCGCGGCAGCGAGGCGCTGATTGGTTGCCGGAGCCACGCAGGGCCTGATGGGAGCGCCGCGCCGGTGACCGCGCCCTTCTTTCGGCGGGCGGTGGCGGGATGTGCGGCCCGGTCCGCGGCAGGTATGTGCTGACAGGGGAGGAGCGGCCCGGCCCGGCGGATTCTGCGGTAGGGACTGCCTCTGCCGTGGGCGGGACGGTGGGAGAGGAGCGCCCGGCACTGCCCGCGACTGGGCTCGGGCCCCGCGTCCCCGGGGGCTGAAGCGGAGGGGGTCCCTGCCCGCCCTCTCCTGCCTCGCCGTGGCCGCCGGGCGGCGGCTGGGGAGCGGGGCGGTGGGCTGGAGCGCAGCCTCGGAAGAGGAAGCCACAGGGCGCGGGGAGGGGACAGCGGGCGTTTTCTCCGCCCGCCCGCCCGGGAGCAGGAAGGTGGTGGAGCCGGTGGGCTTTTCCCAGCTGACGGGGCGGCTGGCTGGAAAGGCAGACGCCGGGAGCCGAAGCTGATCTCTGTCTCCGTCCATTTTCCCGCTGCCCCTTGGGCTGGCTCCCCGGGCCGCTGGTGGCCGCTCTCCCAGGCTTCAAAAGAAGACTGGGCTTCGAAAAAAGCGCCTGACCCACCCACTTCTTGTTCCACCACTTTGGAGTCTCTGTGTGGGAGTTAATTTGCTTTCCTAATTAAGGCTTTGCAAAGCAAACGATCTGCATAGCATAATTCTAAAACCAGCTGGAAATGAAGTTTAACTTGAAAAGAACTCAGTTACCTTAACTGAGAGGTGCTAGGACAGGCTAGCAGTAGGTGGTGGGTGATGCTTCTTGTTTTGTTTGTTTCCTTGTCCACAGCTCTTAAAGTTGGAGAAAAAAAAAAAAAAGGTCGCTGTGGAAGTTTTTGAGGTCAGTAAATTGTGGGAGAATACAAATTTTGTCTGGGAACTTTGTGAGCAGAACTGGAGATTCAATTTGAAAAGTAGAACTTGTGTTCTTTATAATGGTAAATATCTGACCATCTTTACATAAAATGAAGTTACTTAAGTTTACAAAAAAAAAAAAATCATTTCAAGAATGTTCTTCCTTCAGGGGAAAGGTCTATATATCTGTATGCAAGGCCTTGATTTCAAGTTTCCAACTTCCCTCTTTTTGTTTTAATGTAACTTGTCTCGATGTTATTCAGCCTTGAGTTTCAGCATGTCAGTTATTAGAATTTAGTTTGGAGACGATATTTTTTGAGAGCTTTTTATCTTAAAACATCAGCAACAAGCTTGAAGTACGAGACTGACTTGATAAAAATGTAATGAGATCATCAAACTATTTTTGTCTTCTGGGTGAATAGGTGGTGGATGACTTCTGTAATTGTACGTGATTCATTCCGCTTTTAAGAGAGATGTTTTCTGCTCCGGTACTCTTACTGTGGCACTTTCTTTTTTACTAACTGAATTTCTTATTTTTGGGATAGAGGAAATGCTATCAGGAAATTAATATTTTTTTGGGAGTCGGGTAATAAAATTGGTAATAGTGTTTTCTTAAGCTTCTACATTAAGTGTGAGCTTTTTTTTTAACATTTCTGTTGTCTATCTTAAGCCTGTGGCTAAGAAATGTTGCAGCTATCTTACGTGTGTATTAAATCAGTGATAACCTTTGTGGCAGCAAGTCTAATTGTGGCAGTGCCCAGTGAGTGTAAAGGACAGGTTTGTGCTGAAGAAATGCAGCCTTCAGGAAGAAGTTCTGTGCAATAATTTGGTGGTTAAAGCATGGGGAGAAAGGAGACTTATGGAAAGAGGACTCTTATATGAACATTGGGAAATTAGTGGTAGGTGTAACAGGTGAGGAAGAACATGTAGAGTTTGAAACAGTTGACAATTTATGTCATTAAAGAGAGCAGGGAAGGAAAGTATCTGAGTCACTCCTTAGATATCATAGGAAACTCTCTGTTTCCTAACTAAGGTTTTGGTGACAAAACTGTAAACACGAATCTAGTGGCCCTAATCTCTTAATACCAATTTGGGGAAGGGTTTTGGTGGTATTACTGACTTGCAGAGCAGCATATGTAAAGCCTGTCAGCATCATAGTTTGTGTAAAAATTATGTGCATAGTGACACCTGTAGAACCTGTTTTTCTTCCAGGTATTTGCCAAGTAGTTTAAAAAGCACATATAGGGATAGCAGTCTGTTACTGACAAAGGTTGGTGCCACCAATGGCTCATGGATAACTTGGGCCCAAGAGATCCTCTCACACTTCTACTACAGAGGTTCTCAAACTATGGCCTGAAGGTAAATGGCACACAAAAAGGCCACCAGAGCATCTCCATGTTTCTGCATGTTCACATCTGAGAGCTGCTGTTGCTCCTAACAGCAGTGGTGATGCTGGGGAAGCGAACTAGATTTGAGAACCGTGTGTTAAGTTTACAAAATTCTTGACTATTTGATGTAGCTTTCATACTGTTTCTCAATAAAGATGCTGTCTGTAGAAATATTTGTGAAGAAAGCATCTGCTCAGATCTACTGCAATACCTGTCATGCAGAACTCACCTCTAACTGCGAAGTGACAATTGTATAAAATTCATTGCTAGATTGTGCGTTTGAAAAAAAACCCAACCATTACTGCTGTTTTACTGAAGTGAGTTGCTGTAGTAATGATTATTTTGAGAATTTACTCGAGCATCCAAGGGATAATTGTGCTTTTTCTGTAGCTCACCCCTTTGTGCTAGGAATTTGGCAGCAGCGGAGCTAATCTGTCCATCTGTTCTATCTTCATTTTGGCGGCATTTCAAATGTGGATTTTCTTAAATTTGAGGATTGTTTTTTTGAAATCATAAGGCCTACAGTTATAGATTCTGAAGTCTTTGGCTTTCTCAAAATGTGAAGAGATTACTGTACTACAGTAGCATTTGTGCTAGTGAGCAATGTGTATCCTATATTGTATTAATTTGTTCTGACAGCCTCAGACAATGTGGAAACAAATTTGTAGTGAGATTAGGTTTCTTTATCTTGATTTTTTTTTTAGCCAGATGTAACTTAATAAACAAGAAAATATTTTTTAGTTCTGCTTATCTGGATCAGTTCTTTCTTTTAATAAGTCTTACTGTTCCATTCCAAGGTTAAAAAGGTTTGAGCCCTAGCTGGGATTGAGCATTAGTTTATCATGGGGATTGCGATGAACCTAGTTTTTTTTTTTTTTATTCACTGGGTAAAAACTTATAAATTAAGAGACAGGAGAGAAATTCTGCCGTCCTAATGGTTCAAAGTCAACAGATTCCAACTACTTGCTGATGGAAAGTTGTAGTGCTTTTGTTTTGGGAACCTAGACCTATTTCATCAAATTGGTGCTGTTCTTGGGTTCTAGGTTTGTGCAGGATGAGGTGAGCTACTTTTGTATCTTTGAAATTGCTTTCTGGCCATTTAATGTGCCTGTGACTGCACTCTCTGTTGTGTGCAGGGAAGACCTGTCAGTGTAGTGACTTCCTACAGCAAATTAAATCCCTTTGATTGTACAAAGGGAGAACAGTAGTGTTGTCCAATATGTTCTTGTTGAGTGTATGAAAAGGAAGTAGATTTATTGGATGTGAACTTTCTCACAAATAAGAAGATATTAGTGCTGGATGCCTGTAGTGACAGCTGAAAGAACATAAAAAATTATGCTTATGGGCAGAGAAAGTAATTGGAAATCAGTTTCTTAAATAATCCTGCTTAATAATAAGTTTTTAAAATAGTTTTTTAGAGAACAGGTTTTTTTAGAGAATTTGGTGGCTTTTTTATCAGTTATTTTGTGCATGTATTTTTGAGGACTCCCCTGTGGTTAAGTATTTCTGAAGTAAAGATAAATTTGGCCATGTCAGGGCTAATCAACTGACTTACAATATGGCCTATGAAACAGAAGACTGGATTTAAAAATAACATTAGGTAGATAATTAGTCAATGGCTTTGTGATATTTTGATTTCTTTACTTACTGGAATAAATTAGTGAATCTTGAACGATGCTGTTAGATTGCTCCTAAGTGCTTAATGCTTCACTTCTAGCTGTGAATTCTTGTAGAAGATTGATAGCTCTGCCAACATTGTCCACAATAGAAGATGGGTGGACTAATTTCAAGATGGAGGGTAAGTAAAATCATGTAACAATATAATAATCTTTAGTCTAAAAGATGAGAGTATGCAGGACATGCTTCTTAATTCCTAGTGTTTGGCTGTTAGTGCTGGTTAATTGTTAGTGCTAAACATTTCCCACTAATTTGTCACATACAAGTCCAGTAGTGAGACATAATGACCACAGATATTCTCCGAGAGATCCATAACTGTGAAACTGTGTAGCTGTCCTCTATTTCTTTTGCAGTACCAGGCCTGTCACTGCTTTGGTTAATGTATAAAAATAGAGTTTTAACTCTTTCTGTAAATCTAAATAGTTTTGTGGTACTTCATTGGGATTGATAAACAGCATCTGTGACTTGAAAGATTGCTAGGTGATTTAGGTCCAAATGGATATGTGCAAAATACCTTTCTGTGTCTGTTTTAACAAATATTTTGGTAGCCTCTTGTACCTATACAAGTCTTTTTTTTTTTCCTAACCATGTTTATTCAAATAACTTGCATATTATTGAATGGTGTATTGAGTTTGAGGAACAGGGATGAGGTTTTTGACTACTCTTGGAAGTTGTGAGTTGTTTGAGTCTAGGTTTGCCTTTGGTTATTATCAGTTAATTTCAGAGCTTATTTATGTTACAAAACTCCTCTAAAGGGAAAAGTTTAGGTGCAATGTCAGTTTTGTGTAGTAGGAAGGAACTTCTGTCACGGTGATGCAGTGTGGGCTATAGTTTTTGAATTTGTGGAATGAAGGCTTGGGGAAGATGGTGACTTTATACTTCTCAGAAATAATGAAGGATTCCTGGAAGGTGAATTCACAGTTCCTCCTGAGAGAAATTTTACTGGAGATGAGGAGACTTACTTGCAGTTGCTTATAATTTATTTAGAGCATGTGTTTGTGTGTGGAAGGAATAGTAATGGAAAGCTTATGTTGTCAGATTAGCTCTTTCTGTATATATTCTCTTTGTTTTGCACGTGCCTTCCAGTCATCAGTTCTCTCCTTGTTTTACTTCCTACCCACGCATCCACTGTTGCTGTACATGCTTTATAGATTTTAATTGTTTTTGCGGTGTATGAGAGGAGCCTTCAGTTAATAGTTACGCCAACTGTAAAATAGCTATTCATTACAGTCCCTTCTATTTGTCACTATTAAAGTAGGAAAACTTCTCACTTTATATAATATAGATAATGGATTAATCTACTGTATGTCTTTTGGTCAGGAAACTGTTAATATACAATAATCCTCAAAATGGTGACCTTTTTTAGTGTGATTAAAATCTTTGTTCTTTCCCTTATAAGCAGGCAAAGCCTTCCACTGTAGAAGTATTAGAAAAAATTGATAAGGTATGTATTTGCTTTTTGGTGTTTTGTTTGTTTTTTGCTTAGAAATATACATTGTTTTTGCTGGCCATGTATTTCTTTCACACTAGGTAAGATGTAGTGGAATTGTGAATTATTTTGATAATTATTCTAATTGAATATACTAGAGATTCTGAGTTTCTGATGGACTGCTACCTTTTTTTCCCCTTACTATTACTCATTTTAAAAACACCATACTGTATAGCAGACAGTGAGAAACTACAGTTTAAATATTTAGAGAGCCTGAAATGGGAATAAATGTGAAGTTGTCTTGATTAGACAGTTTAATTATAAGTAATGGTTAAACTCCCATGTAATGGTAAATATCGGTAATGCAGAGTTCCACTCATCAGGCTCATTAGAAAAGCTTCAGTGTATGGTTTTAAGTGTTAGTGTTGTAACTGTAGTGGTAGTTGTAAGGTCAGAGGCAGAATAACTGAATAGATGTTTCAGTAATCAGTTGTGATTTTTAGCCAGGGTTTGTGACAGATATCTGTGCTCTGTGGGGAAATTAACTGTTTTGAAAAATGCTGTTGATATTTTTTGTTGTTTTCCTCTTAATGAAAGTGTGAGTTCTCCTGTTGTCACTTGAAATGCAGTCAAAATGGTAACATAACAGAGCGTTGCTTAATCACTTACTAATATGCCAAAAGCATCATTCAGATGTTGAGGATTTCACTTTTAATGTGAGAAAAAATACTGAAATGAAAACGTATGAAATGACAGATTTCAGCAGTTTCCCATGTTAGTAGAGAAGTATTAGAAGTGTTTGAAATTCCACAGGTACCTGATGAAAGTTTTAGCATGTAAAGTATGGTTAGTAGTGATTTATGTGATCATAAAGATTGCCATTCATAAGATATTAGCATTTTCCTAAATGTGAACTTGTCCCAAATATGCTAACACATTACAAATTGCAAATCATCACTTCTTCCTATATTTATTTCCAGTAGTGCTGTTACTGCTAATGCAGTGCAAGCAGCCCATATCATAACCTTAATACTTATGCTTTGAAAGTTATCTTTGGGCAAATATTGCCATTTATTGAAAGGATCCTCGAGTTTCCTAATCAAATATCAAATTGATATGGCTAATTGTAACAAACAGTTAAAGGCAGCTCAGTAAAACCACCTACTAATTTCACTGATAAGGTTGAACCCTATTTATTTACAGGAAATACAGACATTAGAAGAATTTAGAGAAAAAAATCAGAGGCTACAAAAACTATGGGTTGGAAGGCTGCTTCTCTACTCTTCACTTATTTATCTTATCACCTGCTTAATTGTGTATTTGTGGTGTCTTCCTGATGAATGGACAGCAAGGCTGATTATGACACTTCCATTTTTTGCATTTCCACTGATGTAAGTAAATATGCCTTTTTTAAAATTATTTTTCCCGTCTACTGTCTCTTTGATAGAAGGAGATGGAAAGTGCATCTCAGCAGGGGTTTGGGTTTGCTTTTGACAATCCTTGCATTGTCATAACTTGCTGATTTTTTTTTTCTTATAATATAAAGCCAAGTACTTAAGTGCTTTCTTTGAAGGAAATCTCTTGTGGGTCTGGGTTTAGTGTACAGTGGAAGCTTTATCAGAAGATGGTAGCATCTAAAGTTACTTGTTTTATCAAAATGATACTATAGAGAGAGACCTGTATCTGAACAGCTGCAATGTGAAGTAATATAAGCAGAAGAAAATTATCTTGGGTTTTTTTTGACTGTTATTTGGAAAAGTGACACTACTGTATGAAAGTGACCTAAGGTGTGTCACCTGTATGTGAAATGCAGCATATAAAATTAGGGAAAAAAAACCCCCAAGAATGACTGGAGATGCTTGCTTTTACATATTAGGTGACTCTTAACACAGAAGTGACTTGAAAGTTTGTCATCCCAAATATGCCGAGGGATAGTTTTACATAAAATAAGCTGTTTTTCTGGAAAACCATTGACTGTTTTCTTCAACTAGACAATATCCTAACATTGGATAGGAATAGGAAGTAGTATTGTCTACATTTCTTGCTCCACTCAGCTGATTGGCTGCTCATCCTCATGAGCAGGTTCTGTTTTTTAACAGAACTATCTTTCTAAAAATAGCAAAATGGGCTCCCACCTCACTAAATAGCTGCTTCCATGCCTCCCCTTCCATCAGACCATCAAGGATGAGGATTATCATTCTACTGAGCATCTTTCCTACCAATGGGGAGTGTAGTGCATTTGCTTATTTGCTGAAATAAACATAATAAATACTGTCCGTATTTATATGGCATCTTTATATGAACACATGACTTGTCAGTGCCCTAGTTTTAGACATCAAAGGCAAAGTCAAATGTAAATATTTAAGGCTTTGCAAGCTTGATTACCATGGGTCAGCATAACATAACATGCAAAAAACCCCACAAAACAACTTGAGGATGTGTTTTGTATGCTATACTGTGTTATGCATAATGTACCAATATGCTACTGTTATGGAATCCAGTGGAGAAGAGACATGAGTACCAGTATCTTGACTGGAGAGGATTAATATAGAAATTAAAGCTCAAATTAATATTTGGCAGCAATATGAATTGATTTAATTCTTAAAGACACAAGGATTTGAAAGTCTTTATTGTTAGCATGCAATGATTGCTCGTGCTAACGGGGAAGAAGAGGAGTATTACCAGCCTCTCTTCACTTAGGTGTGTTAGAATTAGTGTAGAAATTAAAACGTCTATTACTGAAAGTGATGGCTTCTAGCCAATTTCACATTGGGTTTTTATTCTCTACTTTGTCCTCCAATTCTTGTGTGTGGTTTTTTTAAGGTGAGCTTCTATAAAATACTGAATTAGATATCAGTTTACTAACATTTTGAATTAGACTGTTGTTCTATGACTTGCGGCTGTTTATCTGATTTTTCTCCAACTATTCCCCTTCAGTTTTTTTTGGCAGATATGAATGCAAGCGACTGCCAGCTTGTCTATCTTATCGGTCAAGAGGTGACACCATGCTGAATGCAGAGTGCCACCCAGTAATAGCTCTAGAGATTTTTTCAGCCCTAGTCAAATTGGAATATGTCTGCCTTTTCCAGCTTGCAGTCAGTCACCAACTCATTTCTGCCTCAGGTCATTCCCTCAAGGTCTCAAAAAGTTACTGATGCTGGTAGACCAAGTTAAGTTCTAGGAATAGATAACATCATTAATTTTAAATGTATATTAAAATAGCTGAAAAGTTCAAGAAATACGTTAGCGTGTTAGAAGGACGCTGCTTTTAATGTTTTTCATTTGAATTAGATTTTCATCTTGTATGTTCTGATTTTCAGTGAAATATGTTTTTATTTTGTAAAATTGGTCTGAAATGTTCTGCTATCAAACTTTCACCACAGAGCTATTAAAAAAGAATTTTTTTTTGTTTCCTGAAGCCCTACTGTATATCTATTAGCTTAGAATACAGCTTTAGGTAGAAGACTCTTTGCTAAACATACACTGGAAAAAAAAAAAAAAATCTTTTGCCTGTGTAACATAGTCTTTAAGGCAATTCAAACCCTGTAAAACATTTATTTCTTTTGATTTTTTATGAAGACATCTTCTGTTGTAT
The DNA here is from genome assembly GCA_024611175.1 of Megaceryle torquata. NCBI lineage: Eukaryota > Metazoa > Chordata > Aves > Coraciiformes > Cerylidae > Megaceryle > Megaceryle torquata. The sequence goes on from JANIJG010016293.1 coordinate 56,516, forward strand.
AAGTGGGCAGTCATCTGTATTTTTAGTTATTACAGCACATCTGTGAATGTGGAATAAGATTACATTTCTTTGTTTTTCTGACCTTGTATTTGTTACTCTTGCATTCCAGTTGTCTAACTTGACTAACTCAGGTTGTGTTCTTAATACTTGAAAGCATTTTGAAGTGGGCAGCCATTACATAAATACAAAAGATCATCTTATGAATGAAGTCTAAACTTTATTTGAAGTCAGTCTTTTTTTTGCCTGCTTTCTTATGCTAGTTGCTATTCAGAGAACCTTTCTAGCCTTTAAGATTTTTTTTTTCCTTAAATGAAACATTGTTACTTTAGGATTTATTATATAGTGCTTGGTACTGGGAGTGTTTTGGATAAGATACTTGTAAGGACTTGAATTATGAGATCTGCCACTTTGGTCAGGCCAAACACCTTTCCAGGAAAAGTGTCAACTTAATAATTATAAGCAATTTGAAACTTTAAAACAAATGAAGTCCTGATGATTGCAGAAAAACCTTTCAAATGTAAAATGGTCATGTAAAATGGTTTACCTTGAGAACAGATAAACTGCTCCATTGTTAGAGCAAAGTCAGCTGAAACACTACAGAAACAGTGCATTGAGGGCTCTGTAAAATCACCAAGAGTCGGGTCAGTAAACTCTGCTTGGGAGAGCATTTGTACAGTAGCTGTATCTTATGGTTTTCATTGGTATTGGATTCTTCCCACATCTCTCGAGTCTTAACTTTGGGCCTTAGCAAGTAAGCTTGGTTTTCTGAATAGCATGAGTCATAAATATATCAAATAAGAAGAGATGACCAAGTAATTTTCAGCTAGCTGTACATACATTGGTTTTAAAAAAGCTCACACTGAACATTTTGGCAAGTCATGATGCTACTTGCTGCTGCTTTCTTAGTATTTCTACCTACAGTAGTAATGTTTGGCTAAATTTTAATAGAGGATTTTATTTAGACCAATGTTGATGCCATGCTGACAAAGATGCTAGTTTAATTTTTACTTTTCTATATAAATATTACTTGAAGATTTGTGTTCTTTGTAAAGTTAAATCTCTTTGCTAAATGACTTCAGAAATGGTTTCGTTAATATGCTTTAATTAATGTTGTTCTTTCTGTTTTAAAGCATCTGGTTTATAAGGACGCTGCTCATTTTTTTCTTTTCCAAAAGAACAGAAAGGAATAGTAAGTATATTTTTTTTGTGGTTGATTTTTTTTTTTGTGGTGATTGTTTTGTTTAGAATGTGGAGCTAGTTGGGAATGGTGCTTGCTATGGCAATGTAAATATTTTGAATAATTTGACTTTCTGGGAGAAGGAGAGTAGCCTTTTTTGGTTGATGCTGAAATGAGTAGTATTAGCTAAACTGTTGTTTCTTCCACACAGTTCTTGAAAGAATGGGAAGGAAAGTGCCTGGTCTTTAATTTCACTTACAGAACTGTGGTAACTTTATCCTGCTTTAGCATGCTTCAAAGTATAGTGAAATGTAATGTAGGAGTGAGGGATAGGAGATACAAACAGTAGTAGAAGTTGTCTTAATACTTGCATCTTGCACATATTCCAGCAGTCTTAGCCTGTTATCTTTATGTATAAGAGAAGAGATTTATAGCAAATGTATTTATTTGTCAAGATCACTTTTTATCTCCCAAGCTTTCCAAAGCATGCTTACCTTTTCCAGAGTAGAAAAGGGATAAGCAGGTGATTTTGTGCCGTTTTGAGAGCGAAGGAGAATTGGGAATCATGTAATAAAATCAAAAAGTAATGCAGATGTTAAAATATAACCAAGCTAAAGAACATGTAGATGCATTCTAATGCAAAATTTAAAAACTGCATCTCTGACACTTGCCTGTAGTAGCTGGATTCATTTGAGACTTTATCTGAAAGCAGGCCAGCCTGTAACAATATCTCTCAGTGAAGTGAGCAATAATACAGGAAAACCTCAGTGTTGCACTATGTTTTATGACTTGCAGAATGGCATGATGTATTTAATTTGTGACAGCTTAAGAGTTAAACATCACGTTTGGAATTTTTCTTTAAATTTAATGTTTGCTTTTGATATGCAAGCATAGGACATACATTTTTATGTAGAAATAAAATTGTCTGTATATTCTGTGGTGCTGTGTGATTCATTTCTAAGGCAAATATATATTTGCATTTCATGGCTGGATAGAAAAAAGTATGTATGCATTTCAAGTTTGCTTAAGTGTCTTTATTACTATTTTTAGCATACAAGCAAGTCTAGTGCTTTTGTTGAACCTGTGTATAAAGGCTTTAGTAGATGTTAGAACATGCCAAAAGGAATTATTTCTGCATTGTTCCAGAGATCAGATAAAAATGAAATGTTTTACCTCAAAGATACAAGTCCTCTACTGGCAAAAGAGAAATCAAATGCACAGTGCAAGGGTTACAGCAGTAATGTAGGAGAAAATGTGTATGAGTGCAAACTGGCATCTGAGAGGCTCAAAGCTAGCCTTTTATTCTAGGACAATATTGAGTTACTGGATATCATTATTTAATACTATAACTATAACCTGTTTGGGGCACCATACTCTGAAGAAGGAAAATTCCTAGTGAGACATTAGGAAAGCTGATGTAGACACATTACAGAATTGCATTTTTTTAAGACTGTTGGGCAAGTGACTAGGAAGATTTAGGCTCATCCGTGCCAAAGTCTGGGGAAAAAAATTATTTCCCCCACCCCCGTAGGTTTAATTGAGATATACTAGTTTCTTGAGAGTACTTTGTAGTAATTGTCATTTAGCCACGTTTGAAGGGGCAGATGTTTCACGAGGCTTTTGATGAGCAGGGGAAGTAAAGTGGTCAGAAACAAATGCCCACACTTCAGACTGATGGCATTGCTTTGTGGGAGGCTGTGCTTGAAGATGTTCTAGGCATTTCTATATCAAAAGCAGCTTCTGTTTCTTAAGTAAATGTTAACAGCTGGCCAGATAATGCTATTTGCTTGGCTGCATGATGCCATACTGCATTGCAGTGCCTTTCAAGGTGTTAGTTTGTGTGGGGCTACATGAGAGTCTGTGTTTTAATATTAATGTAACATATGGTGGAGAAAGGTACCTTATTAACTTGAAGATGCATAATTTCAGGGATTGTCTATATTCTGTGGTCTAGTCCAGTGCTAAATATGGTCTTGTTCCACATCCTATTTGACTTGACTAATAAGAGATGGTTGTAGTTACCCTTTCATTGCCTAAACTTTCGAAGAGATGCATACTCAGTCTCCGTATTTTGTATATTTCAAGAAGTTTTAAACTATCAAAATGGGTTTCTGCATTCTGGAAAAGTTCAAGTTGTGTTCTCTTAATTTCATGTAACAGTAGTGTTCCTGAAGTAACTTGAAAAAGTGTATATAGCATACTTGGTGGTTGGAGCTAGTAAGGTCCCTTCCATCCCAAACTATTCTATGATCCTATGATATAAATAAAGATACAAAAAAAAAAGTATTTAGTGGGTTTTGGTTGTTTCTTGTAGGTCTATGAAACTTTTTGGTGTATAGCTGTATCTTGCAGGTAGTCAACAGCTGGTGTCCAGTTGAGTTGAGAAAGGGAAAAAGTTCAAGTGTTCTGTTAAATTCCTCTTGCTGTGAAGGAGGTGGTAGAACACAGATTTATCAAAAGGATAACTTCTGTATTAGGTGATGGTTTATTATAGTGAGTTTTCCATGAGTGCTAAAATCCCACGTTCGTTTGACCTTTTTTCTTTCACTTCCTTTTAGAGAGGTTAGGTGCTGTGCCTACTAGTTGTAATAGGCTCTTAACACTTAGTAATAAAATGACCTTCTGGTAGCTTTTTTTACAAAATGGGGTTTTGCTGTAGACTGAAAGTATGGAAAGGGTGAAATACATTGAGATTTGAAGCTCTGAATTGACCTGGTATTTGAAACTAGGATTTGTTAAGGGGCTTATGTGAAATACTGAAACTGGTAAATCTGGTACTTGCATATATTGATACTTAGACCTCAAGTGCTTTTTCTGTAGCTTAACTCCTGAGATTGAGTGTATTTGGTCTGTTGTTGTACCAGTTTTAATGTAGCTAGAATTGTTTTGCTTAATGAGGAAATGATACATAACTGTAGTTATAACTGTGAAGTGATAAGTGGGCTATAATTTATAATCAGTTTCAGCCTTTAAAATTACTAATTTTCACATAAAAGCTAGTTATTTTACACAAAGTTTACTAATGTTATGTGTTGGTAGTGGTCAATGCATAATTTTTCTCGATCTCAGAGTAAAGTCAATGTTTAGAGTGTGCTGAAATTCTCATATTTATATTAGAAAATTAACATATGATGTCCTTCTTTTAGATGATGCGCTGGAAGATTTAAAATCTCAAAAGAAAAAAATAGTAAGTAAAACATTAAGAAAAGCTAGCTGTTATGATCCACTGAAGTGTTTTTGCATCTCTACAGTTTGAGATTGATTGTAATATATAGATGAAGAGTGGAGGGAGGAAGGTCAGACTGTTACCATTCCTCTGGGTTTTTTTGTACTTTTTCTAGTACCATACAAGGTTTACCTTACTCCCAAATAACAAAGGATTGCTTGCATAAAAGTATAACTTGTCTCCCTTCAGTTTAGTTTAAATGTACTGTTTTAGTGTTGCTAGATCTGTGTGAAGTGTTTGTTTTGTTAGAAAACAAAAATGTATGGTTTAACCTGTTCATTGCTGACTACTACTTTTGCTTTAAGACTATAAAGTGTTAGATATTGCACCAATTTAAGAACATAAAGTGCAATTATATATTAATAGAATATATATTAATGTTACTTACTGTCTTGTTCATAAATAGTAAAAGGGACCTCCATCTTGTCTGGATTCACTTTTTCATCAAGTAACACATTACTGTTTACATCTTAAATGCATCAGTGCTTATTTCTCATCTTCCCCAATCTTATATTGTACTACAAATTTCTTACCTTACATTCTTCCCTCTAAAAGATTTACCTTGTCATGTATCAATCCTGTCGGTTGTCTCGAGGTCATCTTATTTTGTGAGTTGTGCGGATGAGTTAACAGTACAAAGCTGTGCCAGGTATTTAATTGAATCAACACTTAATCTCAATAAGACAAGTTTAGGTTAGAAAAGATTGCAAGACTTGGATAACTTGCACTCTTTGTGAAGTTTGTAACACTAAAAGCTGTTTCTTTGCTACTTAATCATTTCATAAAGAGGTTCTCTGTTTTACTTATGTTGTTGGCTTCATCTCCTGCGTTGCAAGGCAAAATTTAAAATACACCACCACAAAAAAAACCCAAACCCTTCTATCCAACCAAAACCCAAACACCCCTCTGCAAAATGAAGCCCCTCCTCTCCTAAAAAAAAACCCCTCTCAAAGTTGTATTATAAAGCTTTATTGTTAATGAATTTCCCAAAGTGTTCACCTCATGCCTTCTGGATTTTTGTCATGATAGCTAAATTGGTAGAAAACCCACAGCAAAGCTACCAAAAAGGAGTCATTGTGGTGGTATATGGCATTTACAGAAGGAACAGATTTCACTGATCTTCCACTCAATTTTTTAATCAATTTTAAACTGTAGATGTGAAAATTATAACCGAATTATGTCACTGTCCTTTGGTAAAGAGAATTTACCAATATTTCTATCAGCTAATGTTTATATTAAGGAATCTATTAAAGGGAAGCATCCTTTGGTTGAAGAGATGATAAAAAGGTATTGGAGAGGCTTACATATCCTGAGAATCAAGTAAATGAGTGTACTCATTTACTATGTTTTAAATATTATTTTATGAAAATTATTTAACTGAAATTAGTTCATCTCTCCAATTTACATAGTCATTGGGTAGCTTTGGCAGGAAAGTTCTTGGAACAGAAAAAGCACAGTGGGGAACACAACTGCTTTCGGAGTCTTAGTTGTAAAGTCTTCAGTTCAGTTGAAATTTATTTTTCTGCGTTCGTAAAGATCTTCATATTTATTCCAGAAGAGCTAATAATGCTGATCTTTTTTTTTTGTGTGTGAGGGAAGAATTTTAGAGAAAAGATATTGAATAAAAGATTAGTTTGTTTATAGAGGGGAAGGATTTTTACTTTGGGAATGGGTGATCTCGAAAGATGATGTAAATATTTTGAATATGCAAAAAATCAGAACAACTTATTGTAGAAGAGCAGGCGGTAGTTAAAAATTAAACAGCTGCACAAATGCTTTGTGGGCAATATAGAAACTATAGTGTAACTATGGGGAGCTTAAACTTGGAATTATAAATTGCCATTAGTATATATACATGTCAAGCTTTAATCATTAAAGACAAACTTCTGAATAGGATTAGTAGAACAGAGTTCTGGGAAGTCCAATAATCTATAACTGAGCTATTTTTCAATCTGAGGGGAATAAAAAGTCCATGATTACCTCCTGATCTTGTGGGTACCTGGTTCCTAGCAAGGAACCAGAAACAGAAGACTTATTGCAACTTCTTGAATCAGCACGGTGTTGGTATTTTTTACTTGGAAGACTGACTTGGGAGTTTCATCATAATTTAAAGGTATTCAATTAAGCATTAAAATTAGATCATCATACATGAAACTTAATATGTTGAAGTATGAGCTGAAAGTAGATGCAGATAATGAAACAATGTAATTTGTATTTTAGATAAACACACTCAAAATTGCATCTGTAATAATTTGCTTTTAATAATACTCAGTTTTGTTTTTCTTTTGTATTAACTTCCTTAGGGCTGTGGGTATGAATAACTGTAGCAACACCTACTTTTTAGTAAAACAAACCAAAAACCTTTACCAAGTAAATTAATGGAAAGGAGGGGAGGCAGAGGACTTCTTTCCCTGTTGGATTCTGATTTGCTGCTGAGTTTGCAAATAGGATTAGTTGCTAAGATATTTACAGTGATCCTCAAAGTATCTGGAATAATTAAATTGTGTTTCCTATTTGTTTGTAATGTAAATGATTGTCCAGGCTCTGTCTAAAATCTTATACTGAAGACAGTTGTCCTTTTTTTTTCCCCAAAGTTACAGTACTTGTGTTACAGGCATGTGGTGCACCTTCTCCCCAGTGACATTACTGATGTGATGAAAGGGTACCCTAAATGAAGTAAGCTCCTCATCTACTAGACAGAATGACCTGGTGGCAGTGCAACGAGCTGCTCAATAGAACTTCAGTTATGTTCAAAAGCCTTCAGTCTTTGGTGGTGTAATTGCATGGATATTCATGTGGGTAAAATTCCTGACAAACACAAATACAGATAATTCATCTAGAAATGCACATTAATATTGTCCATCCTGTACTTTGACTCAAAGTTTGTGTAATACTTATTTTTCACAGAACTGACTCTTTTTTCCTAGTGAATGTTTCAAAACATGTTGAGTGTTTCTTTGTGGGTTGGGGATAGGGACTAAATTAGCTATAATTAAGACACTGCTTCAAGATGCATCTTTTTTTCTTCTCTTTCATTGTGTTTGTGCTTGTGTAGGTGTAATTTTGGCCTTAGATTTCCCTGTTAATGAGGATCTCAGCCCTTAAGCCTGAATGTGTGTACCTGAGCAAGTTCAGAGGGTTAAGCATATTATAGCAAGGGCACAGGACAGGTATTAAGCTTCTACAAGTGGGAATTAGTGGAGACTTTACCTGGAGCAGCGGTCTTAAAGACAGGATAATTCTTAGCCTGAGGACAAGTTGTGAACATAGCACAGTAATTACTTTGCTACTGTTAGAAGTTAACTTTCCTGAAGTTTGCACAGCTATTCTGTTAGAGTAACTTGTGTGTAATATTAGACTCTTAGCAGGCTTTCTTGTCATTTCAGGAAAGAATTTAGAAAGTTGCATCTGTTAATTTTTAAATAAAAAAGGTCTAATTTCAAGGCTGCCTTGGAGTTATGCTAATAATGGGAAAAAAGCTTTTTTTTTTTTAATTTAAAATAACTGCAGTTTAATTAACTTTATACCTTCAGCCTTTCAGGCATAGGCAACTAGATATTTTGGTAACCTTCAGTATGTGACAAACACTCTACTGGGAGTTGGTTGTTGTATAAACCCAGTGTTTTCTATGCAGCATATGCTAGAGTACTCCAAACAAGTAATTGGAAGCTCAAAATAAGATTAAAAATCATATTTACTGATGAATTATCAGGTGAGGTATTTCTTTCATGCATTATTCCCACAAAACAGTTACTTTGGTTGTTTTACTGTGTGCATGGATTTATCTAGAGCACACTTCATTATTGTGGCTTAAATAATTTATTTCCTATTTTAAGAAACTTTTGTTATGTCTACTTCTACATCTTACATGGTAGACTGAAATAAATCTTGTGGCTTTGTGTGACCATAAGGAAATACCTTTCCATAGTTGAGTTTGACATACCAAGTAATTGTATTTAATAACTCATGTGTTAGTATGTTGAATAAGTATTTTGCACTGTGATGGTACTTCAGACTTACAGATGTGAAATTGCATCTACAGGCAGCTTAAAATACATTACTTGTGTTGCTTTTTGATATAGGCAACTCATACTGTTGCCACAAGAATTCTGTTTGGTTGCCAGTTGGAAAGGAGGCCATCCATGCAATTATTCATAGGAGAGAATGTGGTATATGCCCATGTGTCTTCATTAAGATGTGGTTAACTCCATGAAATAAGTTTAAAAAAATCCATGAATAGGCTGGTATTAAGTTTGACTTGAGATCCTGTTACTCAGCCTTTAAGCTTGATAATAATAGACCATGAGTTAACACTTGGCAGAAAGTAAAAAATGTTTTTGTGGGAAAAGTGTTGGATGTCAGAAGAATATATTGTAGAAAAAGAGCAGGGGATGTCGAGGAATTCACTGTGCTAGTAAGTCAGCACCAGGTTAAGCTTTCCAAGGTTATGCTTCAGGATGGCAGATTAGCATACTGACTTCCAGGTTATTTGCATTTATATACGAGCTTGCTGTGGCAGTGCACAAGCCAGTTTCTTTTGCTATGCAAGTGTAGATTTATATGACAATTTCTATACATTTTCAGGAAATTTGTAGTCAGTTATGAAACAATTCTTGTTCAGATTCAGCTTTACTAGAATTATAAAAGCAGTACATGAATTTCAGAATATGAAGAGTAACTTATTGAATTATGCAGTTAACTATATAATGTGAAGAAGTAACTTTGACATCTGAATCTGGTGATGAAAGGCAATTTTTTCCATTTCAAAGTGTTACTTTTTTTGCAAAACTACATATCCATAACTACCATCCTATCTAATACTGTTAAAGCAAGAAGTGTGTTAGATAAAGAAAGTGTCAAGTGATGGTGGAACATTCTGTTTTTATAGTCTTCCGAAGGGTCCCTCTGTCCTGCAGAAGTTTGTCTCATTTTCTTGTCTAGCTATAAAGACAGTTGTGTGCATTGTATGTTCATTGATGTAAAGTGGCTCAGGGTTTTTTATTTTGATTTGGGGGCCAGACAGTGAGTATGTTAACACTTTCCCACTTTGCAGCTTCACCTCCCTAACCTTACCCCCCTCATTTAGAGGTCTGCCTTACAGTTTTCACTTTTATAAGCAATACATCTTTATTTTTCCTCTTAGACCCTTAATTCTGATCTTATTGCACCGTGTGGCCTTTGTTCTACAAAGTTAGTGAGTTAACTCCAAAGTCCTGCTGAAATACAAGTTTAGGAAATTGATTTTCACTTCCCCGTTCACTCCCTTTTGTTTTGATAGTCCTTAATTAACAGCCTGGGTAGTATTCCTTGCCTTAAACGTCTGGTAGCTCCTGTAGGAGTGAATGTTAAATGGATACTGTGTATCTGTTAAATTGAGTGAATTTTATTTAGCTTCTGAAGGCAGTCTAAAGGTAAACCCCCTACAAGATCTGTATATGCAGAATGGCTGAAACTTTTTCTCACTAAATAATGGCGTAAAAGTCATGTTAACCTGCACGATTTGTTATTTTAGCAGTGATAAATGAGTTTGAGAGAATGTAATTTTTTGACTGCTGACCTTTTCAGTTTTGCAGTTTGTAACAGCAAACTTGAGAACAAACAACCTACCCCCTTTTAATCTGAACATGGCCATTAGTCAGCATCTCTAGGAGAAAAGGTCTGCTTAAGATACTGTAAAATGCATGATAATTTCTATACATATTAGCTATTTGTCATAACTTCAACTATCTCAATTTTAAAGTTAAGCTTCTAATGTTGGCTGTTAACCACTAAAATGATACTTTACTAGTGATTACTTTTTTAATTAAGCCCATGTATTAGCTATAAAGCCACTTGAGTGCATTGTAAATAAAACACTGTAATAATGAAGTGCTTTAATTATGATCCCTAAAGTATGCATAGTTATCAGTACATTTTTTTATTTAAATTCTTAACATGTTCCCTTTTTTCTGAAAATCAGTTTGAATCGCTGTGAAGATGGAACTCCAGCCTTTAAAGTCATTTGAGCAAATTCTATGGCTGCTCTCTAGTTAGTGAGTTTTCACAGCATTTGCAGCAAGCTAATTGCTTCTGCTAATAAATAATCTAAAATCGATGCTGACAGCAGTTAATTGGCACAGAGACTTTATTCTGTAAAGCACTTGGCTAACGACCTTCCTTAAATTAATAGCATTAAGTGCTATGAGGAAATAAATCTAAGGAATTGCCTGTCATTCGCTTGTCATGTCTAATAACTTCCAATAATGATGGCTGATAGATTTTTGCACATTTCATTATTGAAGTTGGTGCATGTAATTATTCTCCTCATTATATGTAAACAATTAGCAATATTTGGTGCTTCCTTGTGATAAAGCTGTTAAATACAAGTAGCCCATTAGACCTTAGAAACTGTTTTTGAAAGCAAACTTTAATTTCCATTGAATACAGCAAATTCACAGGTATCTGAACATGCTGCGGTTTCATTGGACTGAGCCTCACCTTTTGGTGACATTAATAAGTTGCTCGTAAATGGGAGGATCTAGGGGAAATACTTTGAAGAATTCTGTATGCATGTGTGGAACCTTTTGTTTCCAGCTTGAGGAAGTAATGGAGAAGGAAACGTACAAGACTGCAAAATTAATCCTTGAAAGGTTTGATCCAGAATCAAAAGCAAAGGTAAGAATCTTGGTCTTGGTACTGATTTAATATGAAAGGTACTATGGAGCTGAACATTCAGATAATGTTATTTTTAATTAATTGGCAGGAGGCTGAACTGCCATCTGCTGGAACACCTGCAACCTCAAGACCTGGACAAGGTAATAGCCTTGTAAAATGGCTGCTCTTTAGCATAGATACTCATCTTTCATAGCAATTTCCCCTCTTGAATTCACTCAGTGATAAAATTTGTAGATCCGCTGACCTTTTTTTAGGGTTAATGGACTGTTTATTAGACTATGCCTATTGCTGTTCTATATTTTTCAGACAAGGGATCTCTTACTATAAAGCTGCTGCTCCTCTAGACAGCAGGATGTTTAATGCAGCTTGATGTTGAAGCAGAGAGAAAATAACTTGTGGCATACTTGCAATTTTTCTAGAATACTAAGGTGCTTTCAAATCTTATGCAGTGTTCATTGATGTAGCTTTTCAATTCTGCTTCTACTTCGGGCTAGTTAGACCATTTCTAATGCAGTGCTTAAACTACTGTATAGTGGATGGGGAGATTCTACAAGGCTAGTGCAGTAATTGGGTATTTTCTAGATGCAAAGAATGGACCATTCTTTACTATTTTGTCGTGTTTCATTTAAAGGTGTTATTGAATAAAATAATAAAAAATAGAAAAAATGTGCATGCCTTTCAAGGAAGTCTTGTTCTTGATTGTGCACACAGGTTTCAAAAACAAAAGTCTCTCTAATACTCTCCCCAATAGAATACTTTAGAGTCTACATTAAAAACCAAAAATTTGGACTATATTAAAAAAAAAAATAAATCTGCAAGCAAACTACTATAAAGTTTTTTTCTTAGAGTTAAGTATAATATACTGCAGTATAAATGCTGGTATTAACACATTATAAAGGCCACTTTGTAGTATTATACTGAAGACAACCTACAAAAAATCTGGCTCAAAGTGAGGAGTACTAATTTGCTGTCCTAACCAGCTTAGACCCGTATGGGCTGGCACTCAAAATACACTGAAGAATCTGATGTATGTAATTTTCCATAAAACGGATTGCTTTAGAGCATATATTAGAGTTGTCAACTTTGTGTCTAATTTTTGTGAGCAGCCAAACTGTCTCCTTTTTGCTCTTGGACTGCTAGTTTTGATGGGTGCAGAGTACCTGTGTTTACTAACAAAGGTGTTTATAAGTAGCATGGTTGAATCCATTGTTGTGTTCTTGCTTAGCTTCAGATTGTCACGAAAACATTTTTATACCATCCTTACTTGTTGACACTGACAGTAAGTGGTTGCAGTACAGTACATTAGCAGTAAAGCTTTTATCTCTGCTGGTGTCCTAGTCACAACAGTGTGGGTTTGGTTTTTTTTTCCCCCCTCAAGTTTACTTCTGGCTTCTCTCTACTGTCCTGTTTCTGCAGCATTCGTAGTTTGATGGTGGTTGTGTGTTTGTGGTTGTGTTGTTGTGGTTGTGTTTGTTGTTTGTGGGTGTTGTTTTTTGTGGGTTTTTTTTGGTGTTTGTTTTTTTATTTTTATTGTTCTCTTAGGGCTGAAGGGCCATTCTGATGCACTGTTCTGTTGTAATACAACTCGGGAGTAGTTGGCAAGAATTTTGTCATACCTGTAATATTGGTGTTGTGATTATGTGGTGGTGTTGGTGTGTTTTTTGTGTGTTGTTGTGAAGGTTTTGTTTTGGTTTTTTTATGAACTGTTTATATTCATAGCTGGAGATGCGTTAGAAAACACTTCAGAATAGGGTGATGGATCTGGTTGTAGAATGCAAGTGATGCTGACCAGGTGAAGCTGCCTGGAAATGTGTGCTTCTATGTAAAGATCTAGACATAACTAGCTATAAATTAAACAATGAAAAGTCCTTAGGCACCCTGGCTTTATTAAGAGAGATCCCCAGCATTTTTGAAAGTTTTGTGTTTGGGTTTACAGAGCACAGTGTGTGTGCTTTTGATATCCAGAGTTCTGAGCTAGTCAAAAGCAGGTTAGTTGGATCCATCATACAGTGTGTTGTGTTGATTTAACTTGACAGTTAATAGAAGGGGTATGAGGGAGAGGTTTTGAGAGAGTTAGAAATATTTGAGAGTCAGCCACTATAGGCAGTGGTCTACATTAATAAGTGTGGTATAATAGGAGGAGGTTTGTAGAGTGAAGTGGTTGATGTTGAGGAGTTTTCTCACACTCTGTTTAGGGGTTTTTATTTAGGGCTAGCTATGAACTGGTCTCATTGACCTGGTGGAGGTCATTGTTTAGTTAAATTAGAGAGGAATGAAAGTGATACTCTGAGACTGCTGTGAACCAAAGACCTGTAAGTGGGGACACAATTGAGAAGGTGTAAAACACACTTCTGGTTCAAATGCTATTCAACTTCTTTGGGTGCATCCCCAGTTAAAGTAAGCAATTTACTTTATACTGAATAAAAGCACAGTTTAGCCATTGGAAAATATTTGGAAGTTGTCATGGCTTACTGTTCCATTTGATGTTCTTAAGGGTCTTTTACAACTTATGAGTAGAGATAATTTTGTTCATATACAGGACAACCTGCTTTTTCTCTTTTTCCAATCTGTTCTCTAGCACATTGAATTTAGAATTGGTGCTGCTCTTTGTCCATGTAAAAGTAGATAGTCTGACTCTACTATATGGCTTTAGGTTGTGAAATTGTGGTGACTTAGTTTGTAACTAACCTCTTCTTGGTATGTGCAGTAATTATTTCAATTTTTAGCTATCAAAAAACTACTAGCTTATTGCCCAAAACAAATGTTTCCTTCTGTGTTGTGTCTAAGTTACAGTAACTAGATGACACTTTAATATGGTTGTGGTGTAATTTTGTGCATGTAATGTGTGGTACAATTACAGTGGTTGAGAATAATGTTAACTTGTTCACAAATATTTTATTAAAGTTTCCTTGATCTTCTCTTTGCTCACATTAGACACAAACTAATCAGGCAGCCAAACTCATTATCTTGAGCTCCATAACTGAGCCTTCTTGAAAAGGTGGTAAATGATGATTGCTGTGTAATAAGATTGGACATCTTGTATGAGGCAGCTGACGAAAGGTTGGTTAGTTGGTAGGTTTTTGACTTACCAGTTTTCATGAAATGGAGACATGCACACTATACTAATTAGTGCGTAGTATTAATCAGCATTACATAATAGTTGGTTCTGAGAAAAACTGGTAGTTCCTCAATTTTCATACAGTTTTAGTTCTTTTTGCAGTTTTTGTGATTTTTGACATGCACTTATTTAAGTAGTATAATTTTAACAGATGATTCAGATGAATGTTGAGTTTATCATAAGAAAGCACCTGGAAATCCAGAAGGAATTTGAAAACTTAAGTGCAATTTCAGCTATTTAGAAATGTTTTGAGGGGTAGAGTTAATGAAGATAAAAGTTATTTAGTACTTTGGCTGTATGAAAAAAATAGGGTAAATAAGTATTGGCAGTGGAATAAATATTTATCAACAGTATCTTATTGTTGATACCTGCTCCCTTCATTATGCTAATACAACTGTTAGCAGGGCTGTATTGTAAATAAGATCACTCCATGACCTGAATTAAAAATAATGCAGTAACAGATGGGTTTCAAGTGTGGGATGGGTACAGGCACAAGGAATAAGGAAGAACATTCTTCACTGTTTATTTGCCACTAAAGCAAACAAGTTATGTGAACTATATGTTGACCTGAATTGTGCTGTAGGCCTTTAAAAATTATGTATGCTCCTCTAGAAAAATCAAGGAGTTTTGAAATGAGGGCAAAATACTTAAACCTGTAAACATGAAAGATACAGCTATCTCACCACTAGCAATCACAGAATTTCTGAGGCTGGAATAGACCTCCAAGATCATCAAGTCCATCCTATAACTCAACACCATGACATCACCTAGACCATGTCACTAAGTGCCACATCCAGTCTTTCCTTAAACACCTTCAGGGATGGCAACTCCGCCACCTCCCTGGGCAGTCTAATCACCCTTTCTGCGAGGAAATGCTTCCTAATATCCAACCTAAACTTCCCCTGGTGCAGCTTCAGGCCATGCCCTCTTGTCCTGTCACTGGTTGCCTGGGAGAAGAGCCCAACCCCCACCCGACTATGACTTCCTTTCAGGTAGTTGTAGAATGTGATAAGGTCCCCCCTGAGTCTCCTCTTCTCCAAGCTGAACAACCCCAGCTCCCTCAGTCTATCCTCATAAGACTTTCCCTCCAGTCCTTTCACCAGTCTCGTTGCTGTCCTTTGGACCTGCTCTAGCGCATCATTATCCTTCTTAAATGTCTGAATATTCTTCAGAACATCATACTGCATAATCAGATGTGAATAGTAGTACTGTGAAGTAATGTGTCTGCTTTTGTATCTGTATTGTTCAGTACTGATAACTGCAGAATCTGGATTCCAGGGTGCTTGAAGAATAAAAGTTCTATTAAGTAATTTTTCTGTCTGTATATAGTTGGTTTGCAGATGCACAAAAATCATTCAGGGAATAAAAAACTTTGGAAAATTGCAAAACTTCGTTAAAACTATGTTAGAAGTAGCTGTATATTGTGTTAGCATTGATACCCGATGGACATGTTACTCAGGTAACTTGTGAAACTTGAGTCATGGAAAACTGGAACTTTGCAAGTCTCATTATTAACACATTGCATCTTAATCTAAGGAGTATATAGATCATCTTTTACTGCAGCAAAATGAAGCCTGTTACTGTGGAAGTTGACAGCAGGTTTAAAAGGAATTAAAGGAGCTGTTGGGCGTTAGAGTCTGTGTATAATACTAAAATGATTAGACAGGGCTGTACTTGACTGTCCCTGGCAATGTGTTTATGGATTCTGGACACGGTATCAGATGTGGGCAACAGGAAACCATACAGGTTTGTGTGTTATTATTTAGTAACATCTACAACTGCTTTAAGAGATGAAGTACTGGGATGGATGGGCTATTGGTCTTGCCAAGGACAGCATTTATAGTTTTCTCATTATGTAATTTTCTCTGGTAACTTCTCTTTGCATGGGGAGCAGCAGAGTGCTGGCAAGTTCTCTTGAGTAAATAAGTAATAAAGTATAAGCCAAATTGACTTCTGTGTGTGAAGCCTTGTGAATAGCTTGATACTATTTTGTGTAAACTAGCAATGAGTCTTGCATTCTTACCTCTGTAATGAGACTAAAACTGCTGAAGCATATCTCACTAATACTGACTGAAAGTACTTGGATTTAACAACTTTGTGGAAGCAAAAATATGGGGTAGCAGTTACTTTAAAAAAAAAAAAAGTCTTTATAAGGAGGCTTGCCAAAAGTGACGCTTCAGAAAGAACAGGCAAAAGGGGCAAAGGCCTTGCAGGTGGTGTAGAAATTGCCTGAGAATGGTGTACTATGGACTCAGAATAAATGTGGATTCTGACATTCATGACCTATTGAAATACTCAGAATTGTTAGGCAACCAGAACTGACATGCTTAAACCATGTGATATAGGAAGACAGCCTTCAAAATGAAGAAGTAAAATTCCATACATAGAAATTGTTGTAGTCACAATCTCTGACATTTTTGTATGTAAAGCTGTAATAAAGCAGCTTTTGTAATGAAAAAGAATAAAGAAAATCTTAGCAGTGGATTAAAATATCTTTTTATAGATCTTTAAATTGATCTTGGAACAAGTGCAGTTAAGCTTCCTATAATTCACTTTTTTAAAGATCTGTAGAGCTGAGAAATTGCATATGTTCAGCTTGACTTTTGAAACCAGTGTATGAGTGGAAACTAACACAAATTTGAACATATGGATAAATAAATATGGGGCAGTATGAATGTACTGTTTGTAGATGTTATGCCTATTGGTCAGATGGCATGGAGAGGATGATGCAATTATTCTAGGGTAGCTAGACTTGAAAGGTTATTATTAAGGTCCCTCACAAAAGCCTCTCAAAGAAATTCCAGTGCTGAGGTTCATCATAAATGAATTCTTGATTAAAAGAAAACTATCAACACAGGAGCAGTTTTCAAAATAGAGACAAGTCACCAAGTAAACATTAATGGAATTTCTGCAACTGCCTCACCAATTTATCCTAGCTTTGAGATTCTGTACAATATAAATAGTGAGGAGACAAACTTTACTTGTGAAAATCAGATTAAAATACGGAATCTTCATACTCATTGCTGATCTCACTTGGATGATAAAGTTCTGTGAAGGAATGAAGTCATACACATGAAAGTGTAGTAGAGGAACACTGGTAATTTGTGGTGCTCTGGAGGAAACTGAACTATGTGGATTTTTAGTAAGATTTTGTGTAATCGTAGTCTTTTAACTGATGATACCAAAGACACTTTTTCTTCTGCTATATATTAATCCTATTTATATGTACAAATAAGTAGGCAAGAGCATAGCTTATGTGCATTGTAGTTCTGTGGTGCTACATGTTGGCAATTTTCCAACAGAACTTATGTTTGAACAAGTACTCCAATGGTAGCAACTCTTAGCTAGTGTAAGCTGATGTCACACTCTTCTCAGCTCCTCTAGCCCCTACAGAAGCTTAGTGTGGTAGTATTTTACTTCTGGCAACAGGGATCATTCCTTCAGACTTCAGCACACCCATCTCCCCATGGCTAGTTGCCAGTCGACCTATAAACTGCCTGCTAAGCTTTTAAACTCTTCCAGCCTGACACAAAGTCAGCAGAGAATCTCTCTCTAATCTTGAAACTTGAGGTGAATTCGAAGTCCAATTCCAATGTTAAGTTTCATTTGCTGTGAAGGAAGACAAGCAAGCTTGTTCAAAGTAATGTGGGTGATTAGACATCAGCTCTGTAGGGCACTATAGCCTTAGGTGTAGGCATTCTTGAGGTGTACCTTTTTTAGACTAAGCTGTCACTTGTTAACCCTGTTGTTAACCATGTCCACAGCCCTAAAGCAAGGCTTACATTGCAATTTGGTTTGTTGCAATAGTGTATTTCAAAGGCTCCCTGGAGGTGATTAGGAATAGATGGGATGAGGAATAGATGATAGTGACTGCTGTTCATAAGCACTGTTTCTGGCTTGTTTTGGGGAACAAACTTGTGTACAAATATAATGAAACTTCAGATTTACCTTAATTATATAATATCCAAACTTTAAATATTAGTGGGATGATATTCCATAGGTGTTAATGAAAACTCTGGCCTCACTTATGAAGAACTGAGGAAACCTGTTAAGTTTTTCATAATAGTGATTTAATAGTAACTCTGATAGTGGAGTTAGAGGTAAAAGTAAGGACGTGTTTCAGCAGAGCCCATGGGTTGCTGAAAAAATGAACTAAACTAAGTGATCTGAATGAAGCATGACATGTTCTGGCTTTATAATGGTTTCATTTATCCAATCAGGGAAAAAAAAAACCAAACCCAAACCAACAAGCCAAACAAAGCAAACAAGCAAACCAAACTCTGGGCACTTATTCTGGATATTTTAGAGATTGAATTTTAGAGATTTTTTGATTCTGTGGCAAGCTAAATACTTGGAAGCATTTTTAAACCATAGAGTAAAAACAGTGATCGGTTCTGTCTGTACATTGTGGTTTGAAATCTAGCTGTTAGTATCTCCAACATTCTGCCTTAGAGAACAGAATTGTAAGGTAGGTATCTACTAATTTTACCCTAATTATTTAACAATTAATGATAAATGCTATTAAAATACTATATTCTGTATGTGGTTTATTTCTGATATGCTCAGCTAGGTAACTGGTGATATTTAGTTCTTAAACATCTTTAGACCTTTCTGGTTTTGATTCTGTAACTTGCTGATTAGAATAATGATATTATTGTACTTTTACTAATGTCTTGCTTATAATGCTAGATGTTAAATTCAGTGTGCATGTGTTTTTGTCAGAAATTCGTCAAAGGACTGCAGCTCAAAGAAATGCTTCTACACCCCTACCTGCAACTCTTAAACAAGGCTCTCCAAAATCGCTGGTTCCAGCATCTCCTAATCTGCAGAGAGACACATCAGCTCTGAGTGGAACCCCAGAAAGAACTGTTGTGCCATCCTTGCAGTCAAATGTTATACCAAGGCGCCCTGGATCTCCTGCTACTTCAGTGCCTGGAATGGGTAAACAGAGCACTTAAAGTTGTTTACAGTTTATATTGTTTTCTCTGGTTACCAATAAAATAGGCCATTTTCAGACAGTATGGAAATGGCATTTCATTTGGAAATAGCAGAGCAGTTATCTGATTAAGCAGGAGTTCCATATTCAATTAGCTATAACTCTTTACAGCTGGCACCTTTTGATGCTGAAACCTATTGCCTGAGCTCATTTAACAGTTATGGCTTCTTTGTTTAAATGGCAATAAAACTTAGCAGTATTCTGTAGTCAACAATATAGCATACCCTTTTATGTTCTTAGTTTAGAAGAGCTCTACACTTAGATAAATCAGGCACAGAGGAGAACACTTTCAGAATACATTCATGTTTCTCTCTAAAACCTGCACATATTTTTTTTAACATGCATCTTGACATTTATTTAAATTTTTACTCTAGGAGTTATAGTCATGCAATCTATACTCATTGATGGAAGTGTAAAATACCATATACACCAGAAAAGTTGTCGATGTTGTAGCTGGATTCTTCTAAAATTGCACTGTTATTTTGGTACAAGAGTCAAAAGTTTAGTAACAGGTTGAAATCTGGTAGAAATGAGTTCTTAAAACTTGTTTTCATATCCTGAAAATACTTTTCCCTTGACTTTTTTTTTTGCGCTGGGTGTTCAGGTGGTATGGACTTCATTACATAGAACAGGAACTAAATTCCATAAGAGGGGTAACAAAATTTGAGAGTTTTGCATGTGAGGCATTGTTCTCACCCTCCTCATGGATGGTAATGCTGTGTATGGGTTAGTTCTGGGCTTTTAATTTGTTGCAGGATGTTTGCAAGTTGGATCATGAGTCAAGAAAGGAGATTAAATGCTTTCTTGAAAATACAAGGGATTCAGCTTGCTAAGAATCTGAGTACCACTGTAACGTGGAGTAGTTTGTTGCTTTCTGCAATGTTCAAGAATATTTTTCTTTGCTTTGTTTTCCTTATTTTTTTTTAACTTTACTTAGTAAAGTCTTAAAACTATGCCCTTGCTTACTAACTTCCACAATACAATTTCAAAGTAGGACTATACATAGTATATTGACATCATGGAAGACTTTGGGCAGCTGTATTTTAAAATACCTGTTCATTTTGTTTAGTGGAATAAATTTATCATGAAAAGCTGTGGTCTCTTGCTTCTCTGCAGAGTCCATTAAGCCTTATTTTTTTTGTTAGTAATTGTTTACCTATATGATGAAACTTTCATCCCTCAACTGAACTGTAACAGCAAGATATTAGTAAGTCTTGATTAACTTGAAGTATCAGCAATCTGCTTTTTGGACTAGGAAATCTGTCATTTGGTTACAAATCACATTTACTGAAACCTGCTTATTGAAAATTCCTTAATGAGTTTAAAATCACACTCTCCCTTGTTTAAGAGGCTGATTGTATAATAAAATGTCAGCTATACAATAGTTTTATTCTTAAGGGAAGATTAAGGCACACTGAATAAAATCAATCTTTACTGCAGAAATGGCTTAGAGGAAGAAGTTAAAAAAAACCCACAAACCTGTTTGAAAGGACAGTTGTCATTTAAATGCCATTTAATTAAAATATTTAATGTTGTTATGATAGTGCTTTATAGGCACTTTTCCCCACTAAAAACTACTATTTTGACCAGCTGTGTTATTTTTTTACTAGATAGCAATGGCAGAAGCAACTGCTGTTGTCTGTTAATATGGAAGCCCTATTTTCTCTTGTATTTCCCCAAACTTTCCAGGCATATAAAATCTTAGTGCTGTAGCTGTAGTGAACAGTATGTAAATTTGGTATCTATAAGAGTAATATAATTCCATCGAAGTTTATGCATGGCTTGCAACAAATATGAATAACCTTAATTATCTGTACTTTAGTGAAGATTAATAATTCATTTTCATTATACTGTATTTTGTAGAGGAGAATCAATTTAACGTGTATTACCACAGAGCTCCCATATGTTTGAAAATTAATAACCAGCAGGTAGTTGAGAGTTTGCCAAGTTTTGCAGAAATGACCAGTCTTTCTACAATGATTGCTTTTGATGTTCATATTAATTACTGGTGTCCATAACAGCATGAGGACTAAGACGGTTAGTTTGAGTTATTAGTAGGCAGGTAATTGAAGTTATTCTTGGAGCATGTTGTGATGTTTTGTTCTAGGTAACTTTCTAGAAGTTAATAAACAAGGTAAATATTAAATAAACTTTTCATATATTGCTGGTATGCAGGTCATGTGACAATCTTTTTAATACAGAGCTAAATGCATGTTTGAATGTTAGCTACATTCACAAAATTATTCTGGAGTGTGGGTGTTTTTTTTTTTAATAGAAGTATTGGGTCTTTCAGTTTTTGGTGAAGCTTTAGGTCGTGCATTTTGCTGGAGCTTCTCTGGATAGTTTATTCATAATCTATAAAATGAAACATTAGATACAGTTCATGTTGCACTAAATTTCTTCTGCCTTACTCCTGTGAGAGTTTTCTTAGTCTGAGTTCATGTTTGTTGACAAAACACAGGAGTAACTTGGGAGCATACTCACTGATTTGTATCTCCTGAATTCAGCTCTCTTGTGAAAATGAGGGTTATTTAAAAAACATATGTTCTAAGCATGAAACTTTTTTGTGCTTATTGAAAATTTGTAAATTACAGTATATGCTTATGAAATTTTATTGTGCTTGTAAAGGTCAAGACAGTCCATTTAGGTCAATTATCCAGTATTGATGAGAGGTGTTTTGAGAGGCTGTGCTGTTAGAAACACAGCAACCTTAATGGCAAGATTAGTCAAATTCTACATGTAGTAGTTAGAGGGTTCTGCTGAAAATATTTAATGCCTGCAGTGTTTCTGACACTTGCCATAGACGATGGAGGTTTGTTGTATGTGGTATTCCACTTGAGGTTTACCATAATGTAGCACATTCTGTCCTAAATTGCTCTTTTTTCTTTGTTGCTCCAATCTGAAGGTTAAAATGTAGAAGGCTTGACATAACTGCTGTCAGTTACATTTTATGCTCTATTTAAACTTAAAGCTGGTCTTGGATCAGTTTATCAAATAGTAAGACTTGCTGTGTTGTCTTTGCTTGTGTATACTTAAGGCATGTGCTGTGTGTGTGTATTTATAAAAGAGCATCAGTTGTGGTGGAAGCTATGACTGTATGTGTCCTGGTGCTTGCCCCAGTTTAGGTGCTACAAGAAACCTTTTTAAATCTGTCTTCTGAGGAGCTTGAATTCCACTGTTACTTCTATGAACGAAATATGCTTAGGTCTTACATGGCTTCAGATTGCCATATGCTCATCTCAGTATGAAACCTGGTAATATTAATTTTTTGTCTAACCTTTTTAACTCTCTTGAGCTTGACTCTCTTGACTTGTGCATTATTAAAAGTAATTTTGTTGTTGGGTTAAACTGAGTCTTACCTGTCAGGTTTCATAATTTTGTATTTGTGTGTCTTGAAGCTGACACTTTTGTTTCAGTTTCATAGTTTTGAAAGAACTGGTTCATTGTTCTATTCAAACGTTGTTTTTTGTGGCCTTTGCATGTAATTCATAAAGGTCTTATGGAAATATATTTTAAATCTCTGCATGCCCACTAAATGGTCACTTAATTATCTCACATTCAAGACTTTGTCTGATATCTGTTGAAAGTACTGTAACTCAACACCTCCTGTGCTTATGTAAAATGTCTTTTTGTCAGGATTGTGGTCTTGGGAAGAAGTTTTAGATAGTTGAATGGTGACACCTGAATAATTTAGACAGTTTCTTATGAACTTGTGTTTTGACCATTATGCCCAGCATCTTCTGTTTCAAGGCTGGAAAGGAAGGTAGACATAAGAACTCAGCTACATAAATGGAAATTGTCAGCTTGCAATGGTCTTGTATAGTAGACCAGATGTTTTAAAGCTTTGTGAAAAGACAGATTTGTGCTGCCTGTTTACTTAACCATTTGCAAACAGAGGTGAAGAAAGTTATACTAATGCTGTTACCTGTTCTTAATAGAGCTTTGTTTTGATAGTAGTTTGCTAAACACATGGGGTCTGAAAAATGGTATCTTCGTAGTGGCCTTCTTGCACCTTTGTCTAAACATAAATCCCAAATTATGCAACTTCTCTTTAAAGGTGGGATTGCCAGAATGCCAAACGGCTATGCAGTTTTAATGTGTAGACTGAATGCACACTGAGGGCATGCTGATGTGGTATAGTAGCCCCATAAAAAACAGTGGGTGCTGTAACATCTTTAGTAGTTCTACTGTTGTAACGGATTTTACCAGATTTGTGTAAACTTGAAGTGTTGAATATGCAGATTTGAGAGTATATGAAAAAAAGTAGAGTAAGAATTTTTTCTCTGCTTAAAAAGCCTCTATTTGTGAGTAATCATTAAATACTGTTGCTACCTTAAGTTCTATAGAAATTACAAATTTAATTACATATCCAAGTTGTAAAAGTAGAGTGCTATAATAAGATTGTAAGAAAGGAGTAGAAAAACAACTTCCAACTATTGTGGGTTTAAAAAAACTTAACAGCTTTCCTAGTGGACTAAGAAATATGGCCATATTTCAATATGGCTAATGCAATTACTTTATTTCATTAGCATGCACAGTGAAATACCATATTGTATGTAATAATATAGTTGAAAATAATTTTGACGTAGTTTGTGTCTTCCTAGGTCTTCATCCTCCAGGCCCTCCTTTAGCAAGACCTATTCTTCCTCGAGAAAGAGGAGTTGTGGATAGAGTTATTGAATATTTGGTTGGAGATGGTCCTCAGAACAGGTAAAATGATATGAAAGAGAATACCTTGAAATGCATTTAAAAGATTGGAAGCTTCTTAACCTTTACACCAGATGTGTCAAGGTTAAGATAACTTCAGACAAATTTATTTGAAACTTTCATAATGAAGTAGCCCTTTCTCAGAGCTTCACCTGAAATCTTTGTAGGAAATAAGTCAGCAGTTTGACAAAATGAATCTCTGCTTTGGGTGGTATTAGCTATGGATGTAAAGTGAAAAATCTGTGCTCGTGTAGGCGAATTATATTTTGAACCAAAAAAAAAAAAAAAATTGTCTTAGCACTTCACCTTTATTGCCACTTGGATTGCCTTCAGAACTGTCCAAACATATCAGAACTTCCGTGTTAACTATGGGTGCTCCCAATATTGACTGTATTCTAATGAAATATAAATTTAATTTGGATGTTATCTGACAGTTATGATATTAAAAATACATTGAACAGGTTTAAACTGTAGCTAAGAATATTTTGCTGTTTCTAAACCAGCTTTAAAAACTATAATATACAGATTTAGTTTTCTTTAAAGGATAATAATATCACTGTGAAAATTACCTTTTAAGAGTAAATATCTAAGCTATTCTCAGGTAAAATCTGTCTCTGTTCAGTGCATTATTACATAATATATAGTTATGTACCTTTGTTTTCTAGGTATGCCCTTATATGTCAGCAATGTTTTTCTCACAATGGTATGGCTTTGAAGGAAGAATTTGAATACATAGGTAAGAGCTAATCTGTGGTAGACTCTTATTAGGTGATGCTTGTTTCATAACTAACATGCATCATACTTCATTTTGGTTGCAGTTAAGTACCTAACTGACACTGTAAAATGCCACCGCATAAGGGAACAGTTTTATGGTAACTTATTACTCTGTATTGTAAGATTCACTTCAGGATTTAGGAAAGTACTTTACTGCAATCTTCAGGCTAAGAATTTTGTGTAGAAAACTATTCAGCAGAAATAAGCCTTCTCTGATACATCCCCGAGAATTGCTGCTGGCTATGAATAGTTCTCAGAAGGGTTTTTTTAATTGAGAAATCATTGAAGTGTGCCTCTTTTACTAGAACTTAAATAAAATTTTGCTTTGGCAAGAAGATCTTGGGGAGGTATCAGAAAAGGAGTGGGAACAAGCCATAGGGGGCTATATGTAAATTTATGACTGACAATAACTTAAGACAGGCATAGCTGTTTGTTTGAACATAGATGGGTTTTTTGCCTCCTTTCCACCACAAGTGTAAGTTTGATGCTTAAGAAAAAATGAGGCAATCTTAGACAAATTTTCTATTTCATTTTGTTTTGCTTAATTTTATGAGTAAATCTACAGCATGTAAGAATAGGTGGAACATTTTGTACATTTCAGTTTGGTTTCGGTGATTTCACAATTCAGCTGGGCAAGAAATTGCTACTTACCCCCTTGTCTTGTGGGGTCTGTGGGTGGGGGCATTTAACTATGAAGCGGTATCCAGTTCTTTTCCAGAACAAAACTACCTTTTCTTAATTAAGCACTGCCAGCACAGAATGCTTTTCAAAAAGCAGAGTGAGACTTACCTTGTGGAATCCATAGCATCCCCTTCCTTGAAGGGTGAGGAAAGTGGCATCTTAAGGGGTAGTGGGCAAGCCAACCAAACACGTACATCTGCCAACTTAATTCTTTTGTAGGAAAGAATAGAAGAATGTCATATGGCAACATCTGGTGGTACTGAATTACATTATTTTGTTCACTGAGGTTGAATCTTTCACTGTGGTGGGCAGTACTTGTAAGTGCAGCAAAGCTGGAAACATACAGGTTTTTAAGAGACAAATATATGCTGAAGTTAAAAATGGAGCTATGTGGAACAACTTATGCAGAGTTGATAGAGGTACTCCCAGGTAGTGTTGTTAATTATTTAGATCTCTTATTTAATCCTCTGGGTTTTTTTTAGTATTTTGGACAGTAGAAATAAAGGTGAGATGTGAAATTAACTAGTGAAGCTACTTATTGAGTGTACTTCTGTGTAGCATTTAGATGTGCCTACTGCTTTTTCCTGAATCCTGCAAGAAAAACTAGACCTCAGGCTCCACGACTTCCAGACTTCAGTTTTGAAAAAAAGCAATCTACAGAATTACGATCTGAAACTGAGCCTCTAGAACCTAGAGAGAGAAAGCCCCAAGAGACTCAGCAGAGCGAAGGTATGTGCCAATCTCACAAAGTTTGCGCTTTTTTTTAATGTCTTATGAAATCTTCCTGTCTTCTAGCTTTCTAGATTAAAAAAAATAGATTAGTTTTTTTATAAGAATAAGAACAACTGAAGAACTCAAATGCTGCAACATGCTTCCTAGTAAGGCGGTTGATGCTCCAAGCTTCTTGGACAATGCCTTTAAGAGGCTTTAACTTTCGCTCAGCCCTGACTTGGTCAGACAGTTGGACTAGATCATTGTTGATCCTTTGCAACTGAAAGTCTTGTCTATTCTATTCTGACTTCATAGAGGATACAGTTTGGGGTTTTTTTTTGGTTCTTGTCCCTGTTTCTAGCTTAGCTTGTTAATACTACTATGTTCTGGCCTGTACCCTAAAATTTCTTCATATTAGGCAATGTCTTATAAAAATAATCATGTAACAATGTTTCACTCTAATGTTACTGACAAACGGGTAGAAAATACTGTAAATTGAAGAAATAATTAAGGAGGGACTATGTCCTGAAGTGGTTAACTTTCAGTGTGTTTAGCAGGCCATTTGATTGAGGTGTGTTGGAATTTCTGCCTTTGTTCCTTTTGCTGTTCTCCTCGGGGCAGGAAAATCTAGTAAAACTGCCTTGTTTAATTTCAGGGAGTTCAAAGACAAATTGTCAGTTTTAATTTAACATAGTTCCTTTTGAGACATTTTATAGTCTGCAGATAAAGTAGGCATCTGGTGTACAGCCAACAGGAAGATGCAGTGTTTTAAAAGACTTCAGAAATTATAATTTTTGAACAGAGAATCTCCAGTTAAATTGTACTGAGTACTTTGTGGGATTTTACATTAACTTCCCTACAAGATACCTATTTAAAATATCAAATGGTGTACAGGCCCAAGATTTGGGGTAAAACCACACCAACTGTGGGAAGTTGTCAGAGTATAACAGAAATGTCTCCGCTTGAACAAAGTGTCAGTGGCTTACCTTCTGGTATGAGAAGGCTGCATGAGACCAGTAGGGAAGTCATGTCTAACAGTAACTATCTCTAGGTGTGTTCTGATGTGGGTGCATTACAGGGAAAACTTGGTTGATTTCTTTTCTTGTGCCACAGTGCACTCTTACTTCATCAGTAGTACTATTACTAGCATGAAAGTAAGACAGAAATCAGATGCATGAAGCTAAGATGATCTAAATGTCGTCTTTGCCTTCAAATGATCTAATCATATTTTCAGTGAGTGGAGGGTAGGGTAGGTTAGTAGCTTTGGCTACTTTTAGAAGGTGCTTATAAAAAAGACATAATTTGTTACTGGGGTCTTCAGAATTCTGCCAGTTTTCCTCTGTGTGAATCAAATGGGCAAGCCCTTAAAGATGGATATTCAGCTCATGGAGGTGTGTACCTTGAGGGCTTTTATGACTATTATCTGGAACTGTAGGTTCTTAGAGGTTTTGGGAGGGAGGGGTGCTAATTAAGCTGGTAATATCATTGAAGGAAATGTTCATCAAACTGTGCTTTTAATGGGTCCGAGCTGCTGTATCAGTTTATAGATGTTGTAAAAAATGTAAAACCTCAAGAACTAGTATGAGATTTTCATTAGGCACTTCAGATGTAGGATTGAAAATTCTGCAAAATAACTTTTGTGGTTTTGAAAGCAAAACTTTATCAGGTATTTCAGGATAAAATAGAGGACAAAGGAAACCACTATAGAGCTTGCTTCCCAGTTCTCTTTGCTTGCTAGGAAGTGTATGGTGAAATTTTTCAGAAGTGTAGGAAATAAGTAACTGCTATGCTGACACTTAGCTTTATCTAGCTTAAATGTCTGATCTTTTCTGAGTATTTAATCTCCAAGATGGTATAAACCATTTTGTTTTGGTAATAGATATGCAGCCTAAAATAGAGTATGTTAATATTTTACATAACTAATATCTGAGAAATGTTGTCTTGATGTAGAAGAGGCCAGTGCTGCCCTATCAGTTTGTCGTTGTGCAGTCGTTGTCTGCAACTTGACACAAAGTCTCTCACTCTTAGGAATGAGAACATAACTTTCAGCAAATCACTTTTTCCATTAGAAACCTAATTTGGAACATAAGTGCTTACAGGCAGTTGGGCTTTATTAATAAATTAACATTATCTGATTATAAGTTTAAGATATGAAGCTATCATTGATGTATAGCTCTGGGGAAGACTTTTGCTCACTGCAGTAATATAGCTGCTGTTGCAGCTAGAATAGAGAATATCTTCACTTAAATGTAAGCATACATTAACATCAGGAAACCAACTTCACCACAATATGGAGAGATACTTACCTGTAACACATTTAAACCATAGCTGTATAGCTTGAGGAAACTGCAAGCTAATGTGATGCAGAAGTGCTATAAATATTTTTTTTCCATTTAGCTACTTTTACTAATGACTTGAGTGTGAAACTGAATCTCTTCAGTTGTGTGCTCATGCAGTGACAAGAATGTTACATGCAACTACAACAGATAAGAGATTTGAAGAATGATTATGGGGAATGCTGTTGGCACTGAACCTTGGACTTCTTTAATCTTCTGGAAATATGGAGTCATCTGCTGTCAGTCTAATGCAAAAAATTACTGGCCCAAACATCACGCTTCCCTGTTCAGCGGAGTTACTTGGAAAATTTTAGTACCAGAATGAAGCAATATACTTAGCTTTTTCTTACCTTTTTCTTAAATGCATCAATCTTGAGTTAATTTCATCAGAGCCTAGTCTGTTCTCTTATGTACTTTTGGAAATGTTAACGCTTGGATCATATTGAAAAAGCTAACAGGAACCACTTCTATTCACTTGCATAGTTTTGTCTTGCCTGTATTTGGTACCGTTATGCTGTGTTCCTGATTCAGGTTTAGCATTTGGCAGTGTTTTGAAGGTTGAAACAATTTGACTGCTTCAGTGTTTCATGGTGAATATCTAGTCTCGTGTTCAGAGGTCTTCACTATGGAAACAACTTACTGTGTTGCCTCCAGATTTTTGTGGAATTTCTTGACCATTTTGCCAAATATTTTATGATGACTTAATGCTCTGTCAACTCTAAAAAAAAAAAGTTAAATTGTAGATTAAGTATTAATCAAGGCCACTAATTTCTTTTATCAAGTTTTAAGTTGTATTAATGAAGGTTGGTCATGTTTATAGTTGAAGTTAGTAGCACTGCTTACTAAGATAGCTCTTGCTCTCATTTGAAGGACCTACTCTTTAGTTCCTTATAAATTTGTCAGACATAATTATTAGACCAAAATTTTCCAAGTAAGATGGTTTGTTTTAATTGTATATTCTGGAAAGTTTCATGAGTTTCACTAAATTAAATCAAGAACAAAGTGAAGGGAAAAGTCATGTAATACTTGACAATTTTTTCTTAGAGAAGCAGTGTCTCCATACTCTTTAGTAGAATATAAAAATGAAAGCAGCATCCTTCTCTTGTTCTCTTTAGTATATTTAGAACATGTATTGGGTCATGTTTGCCCCTTTTCATTAGGAGCATCTACTAGCATGTATTGGTGGCTGATTGTCCCTGGGGCTGTCCTCAAACATATTGCTCCGGAATAGTCACTACCTTGATCAGACTAAGAATGATTCACTTCTGTGGAGTGTTAAGCACCGTTCAGTTGAGGACTCCACACTGAAACTCTCTAAAGGTTGGGCTATGATACAAATGAATTGAGAGGGCATGGAGTTGCCTTTCCCTTGCATCCTATAAAGGATGCAAAATAAAGAGGGAATGTAACTCAAGCACAGAGGGATTGTAGCAGGAAAAAGAGACAAATTTACAGAACTTGAGGCTGAAGAAAAACATGCAGAGGTGAGACAGAAAGGAAAGTGTCAGTTGGGAGATAAAGATTGAGCACAGGCTGGGCTGCAATCAAGAAGGAAATTGAAGAGCAGGAAAGGAGAGTGGGGTAGCAGAGAAGGAAACTAGGAACCTTAATTTGCTTGGGCAGAAATAGGAAGGTTGACCATCTGACGGATGGCTTCAGAGAAATTTTGGAACAAGAAGCCAGGGTAGGTGTTGAGCAGCCTGTGATTGAGGAAGCTTAATCAGGAGGCAAGTTGACTGCAAACTTTTTGAGATGAAAGATCAAATTAGACGAAGAAATGGAGAAGCTGGGCTGCACTGAGCAGTATAAAGTGAAGCTTAGAACTACCTAGATGTAAGAAAGGTATTGAACATGGAGCTCAGTGTGAGAAGAGGGCGTCTCAGGTTCTTGGTGACAGATAGTAGTGGTACCAGCTCTACTGGACCAGGGTGTGTAGCAGCTACTCTTCTCAGTTGTGACTTGAGGCCAGAGCAATGTTTCTAAAACTTCAGCCTTGCATGATTTCTGTAATATCAGCTTGAAGCAGTCCGATTTGCTTTGACACCCAACATGCTTTGATAAATGTGAAATTACAAACATTTGATAAGGTTAACATTTTTGAGCTGTAACTTAGCATCAGTTTTTAAAACTGTTTGCCTTCAGAGTATGCATTAATGCTGTATAGTAGCGACTAATTCTAGTCAATAAATAAACTGCCATGAATAGTATCATTTTATAGTACCTTTGTGTCATTTAGTGTCCAGTTTTTCAGTGCTTATGCTTATTTAAAAATGTTCTTATTTCTCATCTGCTACTGAAATCCTGTTTCAAAGCTAGAATTTGATTATTTAGAGGTAATACTTCAAATTTTTTTGACTGATCTTCAAAATACTTTTATCAAATTTTTATCAAAAACTCCCATCCCAGATCCTGTAGAAGACTGAAAATACACAGTAATTTTCATTGGCTGTTTTGAGATATTGAGAAATGGATTATTCTAATATCTGTGTGGGTGTGTTTTTTTTCCCCCGGATATCTGGCTCTTGGTGTTTAAAGTAGTGTCCACCAAATAGAAAAAGCTATATAGTTGATAAAACTTCCATTACAAAGAATCTGAATTACCACCATGTCTTCATTTCTGACATGTCTCATATTAATGAACAAGCTTAGAAAGATTCTGTTGAGGAACATAACCAAATAGATAATACATAAACAAATACATAATATTTTTGTAGTAGTGATCTGAACTATTTTCTACAGTATTTTCCTTTTTTCTTAAATTTTAGACACTTTGCCTGTGATGCTTTTGTTAGAAAAATAACTGGTTTTAGCAGTCAAGAAGTTAGTGCAGTGACTAGTCAAAACCTGTGTGTGTCACTTGCAAAATGTTGTTTCATTTGCTTTTTAAGAATATTAACTACCTCTTAATTTCTGGAAATAGTTATTTTATCATTTTTCTTTTCACAGAGCCTGAAGAAGACATGGCTCAGATTGTTGAGACAAATGAGACAGATGATAAAGCACCAAGTCCTGAGCAGCTAAATGATAAGCTAGCTGAAGAAGTTGAAGCAGCAGCAGAAAACATTTCAACAACTGAAGAGACTATTTCAGAGTCTATTGCAGCTGAACAAAGTGAAGAATCTTTAATGAAAGCAGAATAAAGTACTTCAAGTGCCTTCTGTAGCTAGTTTTTAGCTTTGTTCATGCCTGTTGTTACTATTCAGGTGAGCTTTTTTTAATGGTACAACTTAAATCTTGCTTGAGCTTAAACTGCCTCAACTGCTACAGTATGTCAACCCTAGGTGTAAAAGTGGGTATTGTAAATTAAGCATGTGTTAAGTTAGCACATAGAATGTATAGTTGGTTTAAGTTGTAGCCATCATTCAGTTTGCATATTTAAAAACTAAGTTTTGCTAAGTGTGACCTATAATTTGACATCTCTTTAGCTGTCACATATAAAGAGCAATTGCTGGCAGCAGCTGACTAGGAAGTTTGGTCTAGTGAATTTAAGATACTTTTTAATGCTTCCCTGTTAAAATGAATTGAGTACATTTTAAATACACAGATGTTTACAAGCTAAAGTGTCATCTGACATTTGACTTAAGCGTAGGGAAGTGTCATTACAGTGGTGTTTAATGTTATTCGTTGTCTAACTTTTTGACAGAATTCAGTTAAATGGCACTCGGATAAATGGCATCTCCTTTGGTATTTGCATTGCAGATGAACCAGAGGCACATACATACAGAACTGTTTTGTGTTTACATAATATATAGAAAATCTCTGCACTTGATTGTACTTGAATACAAAGCACTATTTATACCTGTACAATAATGACAAGATAAGTGAATTTTGTGCCTTTGTGTATTTTGTCAAAGGAAAATAAAGACATCTAGCAGCAATACTTGCTTTGTGATTCCTAAAACACAAGAGGGTTTCTTTTCTGCTGTATGCAGCTATTCTAGTTACTTTGTGGAAGTTCAGAAGGAATACGACACTTAAAAGGAGGATGTCTATGTGTAGCTAAGGTGGCTTTGATAGAACAGAAATAGGTCCCTGATCAACAGGCAAAATGTATGTGGATCTGTATCTGTTGATACTATTCATTGTTAAAATGACAATGAATATTAGTTGCTGGATTGCTGAACTGTACTCTCTTTATTGTATAGCTTTTCAAGCTTGTTCTATGTATCCTGCTAAATATAACAGTTGGAAGCCTGGACAAGAGGCTTTGAGGTACCTAAATTAATCAGGGCTCTCTTTCTTTTTTTTGTGTGTGTGTGGTTTTTTTGTTTGATCCTTTTTACAAATAAATGCTGACCATATGTAACTTGGTTGATTTAGTAGTAGGTATGATGAAAGTGTTATTGTATAATAGTCTCTGTTTACCTCATTGTATGAAGGGAAGGAGAAACTTCAAAAACTTTATCCATTGCCTTGGTCCCAAAACGAACTGGTTTTACAGTTTAAAGGCAGCAAAAAGCTAAATCTTGGCTCCAAACCCTCTACAAGGAAAACACGTTTCTAAGCATGACCTTAGTATCCCTCTGTCTATTATGGACATTAATCACTGCTATTCACATAATTATTATTTTATTTTCCAAATACAGGTTTTATTTTCTGATTCTTTGGTATTAGTTTAGAAGCTCAACCTTTACGTCAGTCAGAATCCAGTTTGGTCTATATTTAGATAAATGAGGAATTGTTTTTCTAGTTCACTAGCTAAATTGCAATTAATGTTTTAATTATTAGTCTTAATAGACAGAATGTAGACATTTGATTAAAGGAGTACTTTTAGATGTCTGACTATATAAACAATTAGTAAAAGCATCTTGTGTGTAACTATTTTAGTTGGGAATACAAAGAAAACAGCCCCTTTTCCAAACATGTATTAGGGTATGAGTACAGGGTACAAAGTGATAGGGAACTGCACTCTTATTATTTTAAGAGAATTTATTTTATATTTCAGAATTTCTTAAAAGCAGTAGTTTTGCATGCAAGGTGACAAAGCTTACTTATTATTTTGGAGGACTTTCCAATGTAAATGTCTACGTTGCTTTTTGTACCTCACTAATTTATCTGTTTAAAGGCTGACTACTTTGGAGTAAAAAAAAAAAATCAGACTACTTCAGTAATTCAGCACAGTAAGTTGTTGGATGCACTTAGATTATAAGCACTAAAACTGAATAAAATGTGATGCTATGATCCCTCATGAGATATGAATGCATGAATTACTGTCACTTCAGAAATTAAGATTACTCTAAGACCATGTATTATATCTTTTTTTTTAAAAAAATGTATCTTAAGTGTCAGGTTTTTATAGAGTAATGTTAGATTCTTCCTGTGACAAGCTACTGCTGAGCTGTTAATTCTGAAATCTGTTGATATTGGAGCTGTATATGAATTTTTTTCATTAGCCTGGAAGATGTCTATTTTCAGATGTCCTGCTTTTGGCAAGGAAACTGATGCTGCTTAGGTTACTGGGAATCTGTTTCTTTAATTATTTTTTTAAAGGAAACTCAGTACCTGGTATAAGGTGTTATTTCTCCTGGCATTCTTAAATGTGACATTAGCAACTTGCAGCAGGAATGATTGATACCTTCTGTTTAATATGTCACTGAAGGATCAAGCAGAGACAACCTGATGTGAAAACAAATACTTGTTAAAATGTGAAAACTTAGTTTTGAGACCCATGACTATCTAGAATCAGTGAGTTTTAAGCACGTGATTGTTTTCCCAAAAGACTTTCATACTAAAAGTGTCCAAGCAGTCATTCCCATTAATTACTTCGGGAGGCTTGAAAAAGATGTTAAAGATGTCCTGGTATTTGGTAGAGAGAGATCTATTTTTAGCTTTCTAATTTTTCAGGGTTTTAAAGCAGCTGTAATAATGAGTGTAGGTATTAATTAATCTGCAAGGTAATTCAGGCTCAGGGAGATATATATGACAGTAATAGACTCTAGGCTTTCCTAAGTTTACAGTAAGCATTCACATGTTAGCCCTGCCAAGTATGTGTAACCAAGTCCTGGTAGGAATGTGAGAAGAGGATTCTGTTTCTGCAGCAGTTGCTTCTTGGCTTCTGTCTACTGCAAATGTGGTGGTAGTAAAAGATACCTTTACAACAGGAGTTGGATTGAAATCCAAAAATGCCTGTCAGTGAACTGCAGTAACCACACTTCGTCAGAATCTCAGATGCTGGAATAGGCTGCCCTGGGAGGTGTTTGAGTCACCATCCCTGGATATGTTTAAGGTTGTTTGGATGTGGTGTTGGGGGACATGGTATAGGGGAGAACTGTGTAGAGTAGGGCTGATGGTTGGACTCTATGATCCCAAGGATCTTTTCCAACCTGAATGATTCTGTGTTTCTGTAATCACAGAAGGGTAAGGGTTGGAAGGGACCTCTGGAGGTCATCTAGTCATGTCTTTGAAACCCCCCAAAACCCTGTAAGTAGGAGTGTGTAGAGCAAAAAGGTCCAACAATTGTCAGTGATATTTAATCCAATTGCAGACTGACTCCTCAAAGATGAAATGAAGTAAAATAAGGGGAAAATTATACAACAAATGCTGTGGTCCATGTTTTGTTGTCATCTGACTTTCTAGTATGCATTTGAATCCTAATTTTTTTAAAAAGTAATGAAAAGCCTGGTCCTGTCATAATCTCACTTCTGAGAAATGTTAAACAAGCCCCCTTTCTTCCTGTGGCCTAGGTGAAAAGCAAAATCGAGTTGAGTATTAAGGTAGTAATTACCAAGCTTGTTGGTGCTATGTTTTTATTGCTTCTGAAATACTGTAATTGCAGAGTTCTCCTTTTATCTAAGAACAGTTTATATATTAGAGAGGAATTATCTGGGCTATGTAAAATCTGCCACAAAAGACAAATGAGGGTGCTAGTTGAAAATAAATTGAAATGAGTCAGTTGGTCAAATTTAAATTTCACTAAGAAGCCTGCAGAACAGGGGAATGAGGGAATGCTACTTTAAATTCTGATGCTTATTCTAAAGGAGAACACAATTGATTACCCTTGCACATTTTGACAAAGGTATATCATTTATTGGAATCTTGATATGAAGATGGTTTCTCTCAAAGCTGTTCAGTCTACACACAGGGAAAAGCAGAAGCTCACAAGGATAAGGCAAACAAAGATGATGTGGAAGCTAACTTCATTTATGGGTTGGTCTAGAGGTTATCAAAAGTATATAACTAGGGATGTCTATGCTTGCCCTGGGGATCTGCCTTCTTGTTCTTGACCTCATGTGGTACAGGTGTTAGAAGCTAATGGAAGGTTTTAAAGAAAAGAATGACAGGGTGAAACAGATTGGGGAGTGGGGAAGGAAAATTGCTTGTCTGCCAGAACAAGACCTTAAAAGAGAAAAATGAAAAAAGCTTGAGAAGAGCTTTTTGAAAATGTAGCAGGGTTTGGTTTTTCCTGTGTGGCAGTAGCCACCATGGGTTAAAGATCATGTCAGAAAAATGGATGCAATTGGCAACAAATATTGGAGAAACTTGTTTGCTTTTTAGCATTAATTCTAAAATTTGAATTAATGTTAGTGGTGAATGAGTAGTAGAGAGGGAAGTATTCATCGTTCAGTAGTTGTCTGTTAATAAAAAGTCGTCTTAAATCATCATAAAGTCAATCATATTCTTTACAAGAGTACCGGGTGTAAAGAGAGTTCTTAAAAATAAGCTGCTTCTGGAGCGAGGTTTGTTAGATCTTCCCAGTGAGGAAGGTTATCCAAAGGGCAAAAATGGCCTCTCTGAATTTTTCACTAGAACAATAACCTTGAAGATTGATTTTACATCTTTGTTGGCAAATGGTTTTACCAGTTCATTGAGTGTTCTCAAGCAAAGTTTTTAGGTCTTCATTTCGTTCCGTGTTTTGCAGATTTTTTCTTTTTGCCTAATACTTCGAAGACGTTCTTTCATATCTAGTCTCATAGTTAAAAGTTAGTGCCTCTGATCTCAGCATCTTATGTTTCAATTACTTTCTTGAATTTATAAATGCAAACCTGGCCATATTTCTGGTGTAGTGAGCCTCTGAAGTTTCATGTGTGTTTGTAGTGTAGTTTGCATAGAAAACACATCCCTAATTAAAAAAGTCTACAAATACTTTGAGTGTATAAACTTGAGGAAGAAGGCTTTTCATAAATAAACTCAGACTGGAGGTTTAAAAATTTCTCATGATTTGCACAAATAGCCTTGCAGGAGACATTAGGTTTGAAATGAAGTTTGAGAATGAGAGGACATTAAGAGGTTGCTCAGTGAAGAGTGGATTCTTTCTAATGGTGTGTGCCTTTTCTCTTTAAGAATGTATTAAATTACAGGATCTGTGTGATAGTTCATGGAAGAGATTTTTGGCTGTTTTCCAAATATTTTGATTCACTGAAAGGAAAGCATTTGTGAAACTGGTAATTACTGATCTGTGGCAGTGCTCCTCTTTTCCACTGTGTGGTCTTTAGGTGGAGTTCACGGGTTTCAAGTTTATGGAGGGTGATGAAGGTGAGGAATTGCAACCAACTCTTCTAATACTAAGGTTCTCAGGGTTTGGGAATAGGGCTGTTGGCTTCCAGGTCTTGGTGTGTAGTAGTGTATCACAGCTTCTGTCAGAAGACAAAATGGAAACTTCCATAAAAAGTGTGCCATACTTTTTACATACAGATTTTTTTACATACAGATTTTATCTGCTGGTCTCAAATGAAGTGATTCATTTTCTGACTTCTGCATCTCTGGAGGAAAAAGCTGGCATTCTGAGTGGGTGGGAATTTCTCAACACTTGGTCTTTAGCGGGGGTTTGCTTACAGAACAAATAGAATATGTTATAGCTTTTAACAATAAGAACCACTACCTTCCAGCAGTTAAAAATAAATTGAGTTGTCCCTTAAGATTGTGAGTCTCAAGGATTTTGACTTATCTTCACCATTGCTTTTGATTTGTGAACCTCTCTGGGGTCCTGTCAGGTCACATTCAATCTTTTTTTCTGCAAGAATAAGACCTAGAGAGGTGTATGATGGGCAGGATAGAGAGAAGGGTTTTAAAATGAAACATATTGATTATACAATAATTTGCTCCCAGACCATGGGGTTTTGAGATTAAAGCAAACACTTCTGAGATTCTTGATAGATTATCTAACTTGGCAACAGTGCAAAATCTAAAGCACTGAATCATAATATAACCCTTTCAAGGTTGCATAAAATCAATTGGATCATGAGTTAATTTTTGCATAGAAGGGAGAGTCCTGACTAATTCTGTAATTCTAGAGACTTCTCGCTGTAGTCACTGAGGGAGCAAACCTACTTCAGGATTGCTTCCGCATGTACCCAGCATTGCACTGCTAGAACTCTCAGTAAACAATTACTAATGTTTCTCAAGAGGGCTTCATAAGCCTTTGCTACTGTGAAATCATGTATTCTCCTTTCACTATGTGACAAGAATAATTTTCAAAAGGGAGATTGCAACTGCTAGAGAAATATATGCAGCAAAATCCTGAAATAATCAGATGTGGGAGGAAACAAGGGGTGCAGATGCAATTTTCTGTGTTCAGTTTGTAAATTTAAATTCAACTCTAAATTTGTAACATTTTGAAATAATAATTCTTTCTCTCTTTCTCTCTCCTTTTTGCTGCCTAAATGAAAATAGAGATGCTGGATTTATAGAAAACTCAAGCAACAAAGACCTTCCAGCTCTCCTGAAATGGTCTACCCTCTAATTCCTTGCATCACTTCAAGGAGTTCTACTCAGTTGACAAACTTTAATTTTGACTTGTTCAGCACACAAATGTTTTACAAAAACACCAAGAGAATTAACGTTAAGAAAACTATTTAAAATGTGTTGGGTTTTTTTAGAACAAATGTGAAAGTTGTTATTTATTAAGTGGTGTTTGTACATGTATCTTGCATTTCTTGTATATTGAAGTTTTATTTAAACTATTAACATAGAGGATTTCCTGTTTAAGTTGTTATTGTTTTAATAGACTTGTTGCTGCATTAGTAAAGGTGGTGTGTTTGTCCTATAAATAGTACCTTTTAATATTTAATCGGAAGTATTTTAATCCTTGCTATGGTGTTGACCAGCAGTTACATCACCTGCAGTTGAAGTGCAAATCAATTGCAAAGATATTAATTAGTGTGAATTCTTAGGGTCTAATGGACTGTGTGATGTTTATCTTAGCTTTTCTGTTCATAATTAAGTTGATCATTAAACTTGTGCTCCCCTTTTGGCATCTGGTGTTTTACCAAATAAAGCTAATTTTAAAGAGTACCAAATTCAATGGTGTAGGTTGTTGTTGAAATATATGCTGCCTTTGCTGTTCATAGTTCCTCTAGGAAAAAAACATGATTCTGAAAAAGCTATTGAATATTCGCATAATCTGGGTTATGATGATGGCTGGGATGAGTGAGGTTGCTCTTTGCATGATAGTGATTTATGGTCTTAAGGTGAAGGTTCTCTTCAGTAGTGCATTCTGTGCTGGCTGTACTCAGTCAACTTGAATTTCATAGAGGTTTTTTGTTTGTTGTTTTTACTACCTTTTTTTTTCCCGAAGACCTGATACATTACCAAAAAGAAGGATGAGGATGCTCCAGCTGCTTCATTGCAGCCTCTGCCCTCCACCCCATTGGACTGGCATAAGTAGGAAAAGAAAGTTGTTCAAGGTTGGCTAGGTTCTGATAAGACTCATTTATCTGTGCTACAACCAATTCTGAGAACTCATGGCTCAGGGCATGAAGAGCCAGCTAGCCACCCTCAAAGGTCAGGCTGGCACATGACTGCAAAATTTTGTGTGTGCACTGAAGTAGATGCATGGAAAACTAGCCCTTCTTCACTACAAAAAAATTGTGTGGCACCTTCAGAGGGGACTGTGGAGTTGTGAAGATGTTGACTGTTCCATGATTCCATAGATGTTTCAGGATGGGTATTACAGGTTTTATTGTGTACCTAAATGGTGATTTATATCCTTATTCCTGCATTATTGTCTACAAATGCCACAGGCCTTGTGTCACAGGCCTGTGTTGCGTAATTTTTTCAGACTGTTTCATTTTCATTAGTACAGCCACTTTAGCTTGTGATCAGTTTACTGCACCTCATTGATAGTCTAAGAGTGTATTAGATGCACAGAAGTGACACCTAACCCTGTCAGTCTGGGTTGATTGACCCCTCAGCTTCCGAAACATGGGTTCATTTTTTTTAAAGCCCAAGTTAGCCTGACATCCATTTTCACACACATTCTGGGCAGTTTAAAGGTTGGTCGGAATCGAATATTGCTCTTTCAAATTTGATAATGTATGAGTACAGAACTGTGACCTTTGATACGTAGTAATACATCAACGTGACACAATCAGTAAGTGCAGCAATTACCTTTACTAAGCTTTAGATTGTGTTTTAGTTCTCATCTTGTAAGCAATTATTTCAGGGGAAAAAAAAAAGGATGCCTCTAAGTTAAATATATATATTGCAAATAGTGTAAATGCAGAAATTAATCTTTGGGGGCTTTTTGATTTTCAGGTGAATGTTTTCAAATGAAACATGGCTTTTAAATTAGCATTGGTTCAGTGGTAGAAAGGAGTCCTGTGCCATTGGCTTCCAAGATACTTTTTTCCTGTGTGAGTTTCTTTAACCCTTTTGGTTGTGTTTTAATGTAAGCTAAGTTTCATGTTCTGATTTATGGCTAAAGCTTCGTCCTGCAAGCAGCTCTTGTCACTGTTCATGTTACTCCCCTGGTAATACTTGGTAGAGTTGGATAAGAGTTGGTTATGTGTATGATAATGCAAGTTTACATGCTTTTAGATGCCTTCAGAACATAGAGTATCTCAGACTTGCACCATGAACTGATTTAAAAGGCTATTTTAGCTGCTCCAGCAGTGTTCTGTCTTTTTCCTGAGCAGATCATGTTACATCTGGTTTAGTTTCTAAGCCTTCTTCCTCACCTGTTGTTATAAATTATTGGGTAATAATAGTACGCAACCACTACCTGGTAGGTGCTATAAAAACACAAATCAATAATACTCCTTGCCAAAGAGCATAAAGCCTTGAGAGGACTGATAGTAGTTGTGGCTTCTGTTCTATGATCTAAAAATCAGAATAAAATTACTGTGTCATTCTGAGCAAGCAGTAAGCATTGATTGGTGACATTCTATCAATGCTGTCTGTCATGACCAAAACTCAAAGGAATAACTTGGAGTGGAATTCGTTCTTCTAAAATACCTGCTTCCTCAGCAGCCTCACACTGAGCAGTGTCGGCCTGCTGGAGTTAGGCACAGAAGTTTAATCTGGGAGCTGGAAAAATGCTTGTTCTATATTGAGGTGAAATCAACACCCTTTGGAATAGTTTTCTTTAAGCTGTCAAAAACCTGAACCCCTAGTACCTAATAATGTTTGGCTGTACTGTGACCCTGGTGCAGGAGACAAATGACCCAAGTTGATGTGGGATGGGGACTGAATGGAGCCCATCTCTCCCAAATCTGCCATGAGCAAAGGAGTGAGTGCTTTCTCTGGAGTAGCTTTCTCTTTTGAATGCCTGGCTGTGAAGATCTCATTTGCTGTACATACACCTATGATGTATCATCATAGGTTGATAATAAACCTAAAAGCTTTTGTAATGAAAGTTTCATTAAAATGGAGGGGAGGTCTCTACTACTTTTCTAGCAAGTTAAAAAATTCTTGACTACCTCTGGTGTCATTTGTTCTCTGTCAGGAAAGGCAAAATAAATACATTAGATCATCACATAAATTGCTTCTAATTGAGCTGTTGTCTGTACAAACTCCTGAAAGTCCACAAGGAAGGTGCTGAATGGTGAAACTGCAAATGTTTCTCTTTCGTCATGCTTTCAGCCCATGCCACATAAGGGCACTTGGGCCCTTATATCCTTCAAAATAATATCCTCAAGCTTTTTTGGATAATTAAATTAAATTTTTAATAGTACCAACATATTTTGGAAAAACCCAAGCTCTTTTGTGAAGTATTTTCCATTAAAAAATGAAAATAGTGTGTGTATGGAAACCTTGAGTCTATGCTGCTGACTTAGATTAATGTGGTTACAGCAGCTTAGTGTACAAGTTTGCTTTTCAACTGGGGCTCTGTTTCCCTAGGAAGTTCCTTACAGTGAAAGGATGACCTTGTGCAGGTAGGTGACTCCATGAATAGAGTTTGTTACTTGGCCTCAAATAACAACAGCAAAAAAAAAGGTAACTGCTAGTGTCATTGCATATTGGTATTTGTTGATTATTGTTTGCTCATGCTGATTTTATTACTTCTGGTAACAACTTTGGCAACTTCAGTTCTCTGATTATATATCATTAGCCATTATTTTTTTTTTAAAAAGAATTCACAACACTGATATTCCCTAACAGTAGAATCCCGTTTAGAGTAGCTGAAAAATATTTCCTTTCTCATATTTTAGATAAGGGAGTAAAGTTAATATTTATTTTTTTCCCCACCATTCTGACTACAGCAATATGTCTAGAAGTATTTATTTCTTAAAAAAAATGCTGGGATTTTTGTTGGT
Source organism: Megaceryle torquata (assembly GCA_024611175.1). Lineage (NCBI taxonomy): Eukaryota > Metazoa > Chordata > Aves > Coraciiformes > Cerylidae > Megaceryle > Megaceryle torquata. Next base: position 98,368 of record JANIJG010016293.1, read on the forward strand.
TTCAGCTATTTGTCTGTATCTGTATGCTGCATGGGCTTTTTTAGAGAGATGGTGAATGACAGCCTTGTTGCAGAATGTATTTTTTTTTTTAAGGCTCATCTTAAAACTTACTGGTTTGCAATGGTGAAATCTTCCTGGAAGGAGATTGTTCAATAATTAAACAAAATGGTAGGCAGCTGAAATTTAGAAACACTTAATGGAAAGTACTCGACTAAGACTGCATGCAGCTCATTGTGAATACTCAGGATATAAGGTGTTATGTTCACCTAGTCATGAAGTCTGATCTATTTGATTTTAAAATCTCAGATAGTGTTAGGAGTATGGGTAATGATTCTGAGAGCTGGAATGTTGCTAGCCATTGTGAACAGTACTGAAGGAGTCTCAGGATATATAATGTGATAGATGCAATTTTGTTTGAGTTTTTTCTTTTTCAAAGCCAATTTAATTTTGATTTATTTGCCTTATTAACCCAAGGATTCAGAAAATTGAATGCCACCTGAGTGAGGTATTATTAACACTAGTGAAATATCTTTGGAATCACACCATGCTTATAAATTGGTCTTTTGAAAGTGTTTTAAAGGCATAATGATACTGTAGTGAAAATATACAGCATCATTTAAAAATTGCAAAATGCTTATTTGATTTCTGAAATAAGACTTGGTCACCTGACTTAAATATATACTGATCTATTATTTATGCTTTGAAAATAGAGCTGATAAAAAGCATAAGTGTTCTTGATACTATATTTTGTCATTTCTAGCTAAAAAGATTGAAATCCAGAGAAACAATTTTCCGAAGAAATGAAATAGTATGCCCTCCTGAACCCCTGGGGAAGATAGCCTCTCTGTTTGCTCAGAATATGGAGTGGTAAAACAGCATAAGTAAAACAGACAGCCCCTGTCACATTCCTATTTGTACATTCTGGAATGATGTTTTAAAAACATTTTCTAGTTATTTTTGATAAATAAATGGTGCAAATAACATCTGCAAACCAACCTTGCTGATGTAAGATTTTTGAGATCAGATTTGTTTGTCAGTGAAACTTCAGAAAAGTGCTTTGCAAAACTAAAGTTGTGTAACTCCCAAAAATATGCATAACAAATATACAAGAATATATCTTGTTCTCCTTTTGCCTTTCCTCAAATAAACTAATGCCAATTCTCTATTATCTTTGCTTCTGGGCTCAGAAGGTAGATTGATAAACTTATCAAAAAACCCACCTGTTTATAAGGTGTTAAACAGATGAACACTCACATTGATATTGGGGCATCCAGCTACCCTATTGGAACAGTGTATCCTGGCCAAAGCCTTGAGATTTCCCCCTGAGCCACTAGTGCCCCATGGAATATAGAACCATAGAATAGTTTGGTCCAGAAGGGACCTCTAAAGTCATCTAGTCTCACCCCCCTGCAATGAGCAGGGACATCCTCAACTAGATCAGGTTACTCAGAGCCTTGTTGAGCCCCACCTTGAATATCTCCAGGAATGGGGGGCCTCAACTACCTCCATGGGCAACCTCTTCCAGTGTTCCACCCACCCTCATGGTAAAGAACAGGTTTCTAACATCCAGTCTAAATCTACTCTACTCTTCTCTGGTTTAAAACCCTTGCTTCTTATCCTGTCACTACAGGCCTTTGTAAATAGTCCTTTTCCTGCCTTCTTTTAGGCCTCAGATCTCTGCCTGTCCTCATAGCAGAGGTGTTCCAGCCCTCTGATCATTTTCATGGCCCCCCCCCCCCCCCCCCCCCCCCCCCCCTCCCCCCCCCCTCCCCCCCCCCGCCCCTCTTCCTTGGCGGTCGTCGCCTCTCTGCTGCCGGCGCCCGGCCTGCCT
>JANIJG010016293.1:100208-164895 GCA_024611175.1 Megaceryle torquata
AATATTTCCGTTCCCGGCCTTCTTTTTGGCCCTCGATCTCTGCCGGTCCCCAGTGCAGGGGGGTTCCCCCCCGCTTCTGCTTTTTCTGGCCCCCCCCCCCCCCCCGCGTTGGACCTGCTCCATCAGGTCCATGTCCCTCCTGTGTTGAGGGCTCCAGAACTCGATGCAGTGTTCCAGCTGAGGTCTCACCAGAGCAAAGTGGCAGAATCACCCCCCTCAATCTTCTGGCCGCACATCCTATGATACAGTCCAGGAGGCAATTGGCCTTCTGGGCTACAAGTGTGCACTGTCTGTTCATGTCCAGCTTCTTGTCCACCAGCACCTCCAACTCCTTTTCTGCAGGGCTTCTTTCTATCACCTCATCCCCCCCATTGATAGCGAGGATTGTTCTGGCCCAGGTGTAGGATCCTGCACTTGGTCTTGTTGAACCTCAAGAGGTTCACCTGGGCCCAACTCTCTAGCTTGTCCAGGTCCCTCTGGTTGACATCCTGTCCCTCTGGCATATTGACAGCACCACTCAGGTGGTGAAAACAGCCTAAGGGTTATAAGAGTCTTCCAAAGGTGATGCACCTAAGGTCAGGGGGTGTAAAAGACAAAAGTGTGCTGCATGGCTATTGCTTTCTGCAGGTTCTGCCAAAGACTGGCACCCTGAGGCTAAAGAGAAGAACCTCAGTCTTCTGTCTTCCAGAAGGGTACTCTTAAGTGTAAGAATGCCAATACCACTCTTAATTTCCTTCAGTGATGTAAAAGTAGAGATGGAGAAAAATTCTCTGGGCAGCAGGATTGAGAACTCTGTCATGACTCTACAACTTCCCCGTTGCCCTAGACTGGACAAAGAAGTGTGTGTCTGTACATCTTCCAAAACATTGCTTGTTGAGGGAGGGGGCTTTCAGCTTCACTTGAGGAATGTATATCTTCAAGGCTTCCTTGTTATGTTTTGGACTTCTCCACAGAGCTGGTTAGAACCAACTTTAATGATATGTTTGTAAGGATTCTCAGTCAGTGGATTCCATCTCAACCTAAATTCTGTGATGCATGAACAGAGTACAAGATGAACATATTTGGTAAATACATATGTGTTTAATAGCAACCAAAAAGAAAGCATTTGCTTTTATTTTTCAGCTTTTATAAAAACAATGATTTAATAAACTCTTCCCTCTGAGCTTATACAACACTGGAATGTTAGCTGGTATTTTATTTTAATGTCTGAAAAAAAACCACCAACCTGAGTTCATTAGACTAATAGCATTTAATTGAGTGGATATCTCTTCAGTGAATAAGGTCTAGGGAGTTTTTGTCAGGGTTAGGGCTAGAATTCTAGAAAAGTTAATCTATGTTACAATTTTAGATAATGATGATGGTAATAACTGAGAACATGACACTTTTTGAATAACCTGAATGGTTTCTTCTGTAGAGCAAATACAAGAAGGGATGAACATGGTAATATTAAGTCCTAAAAAAATTCAGGTGTTACTGATCCACTCAAGATTCATTTCAGGTTTCTCTTTGGCACAAGGCTTGAGTGCTTCAATACAGCATAGTTTGGCTAGCAGTAATATTTCACTTCTTAATGACAAGGACATTACATACAGCCATGAGGGGATATCACCATGATTTTAGTGAACCTGACTTTATTGCATCATTTATTTCCTTAGAAGCCTTAGTCTAATGTGGTTTTTGTCCAAGTAATTATGAGTTGAATTACTTGCTTAGCATTTTTAATAAAACAGTTAAGGGTTTATGCAATGCTTAGTTGAAAACTCCTTGGTCATGGGAAATGGGTGTGATTTTTCCATGTAAAGATTGGAGGCCAGGAGATCTTGGAGAGAAAAACCGCTTTTATGCTGAAAGTATTCTAGGACTGTAAGTAAATTGTTTTTAATTATTACTCATGTTCTAAGGAGTGTCTCTAGAGAAAATTGAATGAATCTGTTTTCACTGAATGAAAAAATATTGGGGCGATCAGGACAAGAACAAGGCACCAAACAACCCACAGCCAATCTTTGGGCTACTTCCCCTCAGGTAAGGGGAGCAAGTATGGTGGTTCTCCTAGAAGCACTTCATGCTCTGGCAGGCTGTCCTTTGGGGTTTGAACTGACCACTGCAGATTATGTCATTCCTCTGTCACAGCAGGAACCTGGCCATACTTGATAGTCAAGTTCCAGTTGTTATTAGTAAAAGGTTAATAAGGTGTCTGTAAGGTCATAGGTCTTTTCCAACAGAAACAATTCTTTAATATCATTGAGTTCAACCACTATCACCACTAAACCATGTCCCTACACACCTGAGATAAATTATAATAGAAAGGTGATATGCACTGTTAGATGCAATAGAGGTATTAACTCTAACTAAAACATCTACTGTCTTGATTAAATACTCGATTAAATTAAAGTGTTTGTCCATAATATTTATAAACTCTTATGTACAATCTGACCTATACTTAATCCCACATCTCCTTGGTGGCTCAAGTAACAGGCAGAGGAGCTACAAATTGTTGAAGAGCTGAGTGGTAATGGAGAAATCCGCAAAGGGTTTTGATGGGTTTTATTTGTTAGTAATCTCTCAAAGTAATTAAAATCTTTCAAAAATCTCTTAAAATCTCTCAAAAGTAATTAAATCTTCCAGAATATTTGTTCTTGCCCACCCTTAACCTGCTCACAGGAAGAGCTGAGTGGGAAAGAGGAAGCCTGGAGGCTGGGCAAGAACTGTTCAGCAACAGCCAAAACATTGCTGTATTATCAATGCAGTTTTAGCCACTAATCCAGAACACAGCACCAGGGGGGCTGCAGTGAAATAAAGTTAACCCTATCCCTGCCAGACTCTGTACAGGTAGTTTTGAATTAATTTGCATACTCTCAAGACATTAAATATGGAGATGGTGTCTGACTGGAGAAGATTTGTTGCTGCCCATAGCTTGAAGTCAGCTGGCAAACTTCTATTAGGAGAAAAAATATCTGTGTAGAAGTTACTGTAGAGAGTATTTTAGATAAGAAATCACAAAGTTCTGGGAAATGCAGTTACTGGAAGAAGAGGCTCTTATGTCAACAATTACATAGTATTTGTAGTGTGAGAAAGTGTTTGCTCTGGACAAAAACAAGATTCTTGCTTATCTTTCAGTGGGAAAATGCACTTCACATAACTAAATTACTGCTTTTTGTTGGAACATTTAAACAAAAACAAATGAGCAAGAAAATGTCTGAAGACAACGGCAAAATGGATGCTGTGCCAGATTTGGGCTTCTCTGTACCCCAGAGACCTCTGATGCCTGTCTGTGCAAAGTGGAGTACATCTGAGGAATCTGTAGGCTACTAGCAGCAGCTACTGCTGGCAGTGATGCCTCAGTAGCCTGAAATGAGAAACCCCCCAGAGGAAGGTGTGCCAGTTTGGACTCCTGATGTTTGGCTGGCACCCAATTCCAGCCTATTAGGCCTCTGCTCTTTACAGTACTTCACAAGAATACTTTATAAATAGTGCCTTCAAATGGCAGGAGCTGTCTTTAGCTCTTACAAGCAGACAGCTGAGAGCTGTAAGGACACAAAGACTTTCCTGTCACACAGCACTTGTGCTCTGTTTGCAGCATGGGCAGTCCGCCCCCTACCATCTGGGAGTCTTCTGCTTTTCAGGAGCAAGTGGCCTTTTGGTTAACTCTTAAGGCTTGTGCCCTTAGATATCCCTTGGTTTGGTCTTGGGTTTAAGTGATGAGAGTGTTTAAACAAATTGACATCTCCCTTCTGCTCACTTCAAATCTGAGTAACAAATGTGTTGGGGGTGGAATCAACTGTAATAAAGATGAGAGCAATACAGTGTGTACTAGGAAGTGGGAAAGTCCTACAACAAGGAACAAAAAAAAAAAAGCACAGAGATAAACCAGAGGCATATATGATCAGCTACGGTCATTACACTGAAACAACTTCACCTCCATCTTCTTTGTTATGCTGGTCAAACTTTTTCCATTTTTTGTTAATTTAATTGCAGTACCTATTGCAGAAAGTAAATGTGGGCTTGTGTTGGTAAGAAGGCTATGAGGAGGCACTTTTTAGTATCTTTGATGTAGTCCTGGGCAAGATTATTTCTTACAAAGTATTTTATGAATGTTATGCCTGCTCCAGCTTTATTTCTCATAGTTAAAGCTTTTTCCTTTTCCTTGAAGCATTGGGCCTAAAACTAGATCCTTGATATTGTCTGGGTTTTATCTGGTTCTAGTATTCCTGCTACATACAACTGTAGCTGTCCACACTTTCTAATCTCTAAAAGATACTTCCACTTTTTCAATTATTGTAAATTCAAATTATTTTAAGTCCTGAAGTACGACATTTGAGTTTATACAGAGAAAAAGCCATGTATGTGCTCAGTATTCTGAACTTTTTTTTTTCAGTTTGTCCTATTAGTATTGCAGTTCCCACAAATAGCTGCAGTCAGAAATAACTACTTCTGATCCTCCTTCTGCCATGGAATGCAGAGTTCATTTCCGCTGGGCCTTGAGTTCTTTCTATGCCTTTTTAGTATCTGCTTTGGCCTAAAGTTAAGGTTAAAAAAAAAAAAAAGGTTAGCATCATTTTAAGCCTGGCTATGATATTTGGTCCTCCATTATTTTCTCTTTCAGGAAACAAATGTAGCCCATGTCTCCATCTAGCCCATGTGTGCCTGCCAGTAATGTGATCTTGGTAATGAGAAAGCTTTTTAAGAAAATAATCCATGTGGTTTTGATAAGTAAACAACAAATAAGCTGGTGAGAAACTCCTTTGACTTTCAGGAAAGGTGAGATGTTATAGGTTCATTAATATGTAAAGGGTAGTATGTAGATCTCAATGAAAGTGACAAACAAGTGCCACATTGGGTATTGCTGAACACAGGAAATGGTTGGTTTGAGCTAATATATACTTTTGGCACTACTTCATCTTAAAATCATACATAGCATCTAGCACCAGCAGGTTGGTTTTATAGCTTCATCTATTACTTTACTGTCACTGTTAATTGTCTTCTTTTACCTCTGCAGTATTCTACAAATTGGGCCTATCCAAAGTGACAGGAGGAAGAACATTAAGCATCTGACAAGATGATATCTAAGTTCAATTTCCTACTCTTTACCTGATTTATACCTGCAGAAGATAATTTTCCTTTCTGTCATAAACAGCCCTATAAATCAGCAGTGCTTATGGAACAACTGCATAGAGAGCCCCCAGCTTTGTATCCTCTGTGTTTCCTATTAGGAAGCCATTACTGCAGAATTTTCCTCCTTCAAACAAAAATGATGAAATTTAATACCACTGAGATTACAAAGATTAAGAGCTGAAGTACTGCTGGGGCTTTTCAATTGAAGCAGCTATCTGAGCAATCTTTGCAAAACTCAATAAAAGCAGGGTTTCTGCCTTTGACATCATTATCCATCTGTTTGGATGAAATTGCTGTATCATGGTATAAATCTGTGATACAAGTGACATAACCTCTGAAATAAAAGGGAACATTAACTGCTCTATCTTCTAGAGGCCCTGGGACAGGCTGGCTATAAGCTCACTCAAGTGTGATGGCAGTTATTCTGTGTTTTACTAGACTGCAGACAATTATCCTTTGCTCTCCTCCCCTCTTATGACAAACTGCCAGAGCTTCTGCTGAAATGATCTCAAATAGATTTTCTAAAATGCTTAGTACTAGATTGCCTCCATACATTATTTCTTTTCAATGGGCTGAAAATAAAAACCTAATCCACAAATCAATTGCTGCATCTATCAGATGCACATTGGTGCACATTTTATTTTGTTCTATCAAGGCTTTATATAGCTTATATCCTCTCTACAGCATCTTACATAGATGTACATGGTGCAGAGAGGATATTTATACTGGGGGTTCAATGGGAGTCAAGAGACATTTAGCCTTATAAAAGGGAAATATTTTGGCTGGGCTTTAGAATGATGATAATGTGAAACATGACTACTCCTCCATGGTTACTTTTTTTTTTTCTCCCCTTGCTGGAATATTCGTAGTCTCTCTCTTAGACCCATGTGCTACCCCAACATGATCCGCATGAAGCAATAGGAAGGTAAATACACCTGTGGGAGCCCTACAGCCTGTCTGGGCATGGAAACCTGTCTGGGACTCCTGAAGCAGCCTCCATCTCCTGCAGACTGGCTTTGATGCTGTCCTTGTTCTAGAGGACACCTATCCTACCTGTGCTGCAGAGCTGGGCCAAGGGCTCATTAGCTTTTGTTAGGGTACTGGCACTAAACAGTTTGTTATGTTTATTTCTATGAAGATGACATGGGGAAGTCCCAAAGAGCATGTGTTAAGAAGGATTGGATGTTTTCACTTGTTTCACTGTAGTGTGGCTGCAAGGCTTGTGCTGAGGCTTTGTTTGCAAGAGGAAGGGTAGGTCTCTGCCCTGTGGATGGATCCCTGTGGCTTGCACACCTTCCTATGAATGTTACTGGCACACAGGGAAGAAGATCTGTGTTTTCACTGGGACTGTTTCTGTGAGATGGCCAAGAAAAGCCTTGTTTGGGCAATTTGACTCATCCTGGGTGGTAGGGTGGAAGCTTGAGCCTTCAAAATGAACAAATCCTCCTAGAACCTGTGCTGAGATGGAGCGGGGCACATCAGGAAGAAGCTAGCAGAGTCTGTGTACAGACACAAATGGTGTAATTCAACCCTGTCTGGACCAGAGTGTGATAGTGTGATGCTGCGAGTGCTGGTGCATGGGGACAACCTCCTGCAGGCAGGGAAACCTTGCTTTTGGCAGCACTGTCCGCTCCCATCATGGGATCTGAGCCTGCGTGTCCTGGGACCCCATTACAGTCCAGGCCTTGGGCCCTGCAGGAGTGTAGCTGCCCACCCAGGCATGCTTTTCAAAACTGTTAATCTGCACATTTTCCATTAAAGAGGGCAATGACTATGCCAGTCAAAAAGCCAGAGATGACTAAAACATTTTTACCAAAAGCATATCCTTTTATGCCTCATCAAAATGCTTCACACTAGTGTTTCCCACTTTGCTGATGTTTTCTGATGGGAAAAAGGTTGGGATATGTTGTTTGGGGAGTACTGAAATATGTAATCAGGGATAGTATGTACAGATAATGTTCTAATTGAGAAGAATGGAAATAAACCACTATTATTAAAACAAAGGGTTGCAGCACTGTCAAGATGAATTATGGCAGTACCAAATCAATATGTTCCTTTTTTTTCCTCCCCCTTCTTTTACAGGAATTTCAAATTTTTGTCTTGCCAGAAAAGTGCTTTTTTAATGCCAAAATGTTGCTTGGAATGGTAATTCATGCTCTTTAGCTCTGCCCTTTCCCTGGTGTTTAGCAGCGTTAATTGTAACAAAGGGAAGTAATTAACCCTCTTCACTTGAGCATTGGGAACAAAGGAGCAGCTATAAACAGGATCATAGCTGAGCCTGACCAAATGAGTATTTTCATCTTGGCTAGGGCTAGAGGCTGGTAGGGGTGATGCAGACTTTGTGCTGTGAGCTAGCTAACGCTCAGGGACGAAACACCAGCCATCGGGGCATAACAGGTCACTTCTCAGATAAAGACTGATGGAAAACTCAACGGAGCTGTTTCTGAATTCTGTAAGTAGCAGCCATGAGAGCCGGGTGCCCCAGAGCCATAGGTTGCTTGTAATAGCAGAGAATATCTCATTACCCACGCTGTCTTGTGTGCACATTCTCTCTCTCCCCCAGATATAGATGTACTGTAACACACAGTCTTGTCTGTCTCGTTCAATTAGGAGAAGGTCATAATGCCTTGCTTACTATATTTAGAAGATTTAAGTCAGTAGATGTAAATATATAGCATAGCAGAAAGGTAATGATTTCAGAAGGGTTTGTGAATGTACTCCTCAACACATGAAAAGCCTATATTGTGAAAAATACACTACTGATACCCAGGTTTTTTCTGCATGTAGTTCTAATAGCAGCTTGGATATATCCACCATGATAATGCTTCACTTAAGTGTTTCCTTTTAGAAAATTAACCAGACAGTTTGAAGCATAGTTTTTCTTGGGCTATCATTTGGACATAATATTTTCAAATGATGCACTTCCTATTTTTATTTATGAAAGGGCAAGTTATCTTGTGTTTAGCATATGGAGTCGGTTGTCCTTCCAAATCTCAGCGACAATTGGACAACATTTTCAAGAGTTTATTGTACAACATGCTGAAAACATTTGAAAATCTGGCCCAAGTTTATCATGAAGACTTTGAGGAATCAGTGAGACTCTGGGGAGAATAAAAGGAGCCATGAGTCTTTTTTTTTTTTTTTTTTTTTTTTTTTTTTTGGACACATTAATTTTAGATCTTGCTGAGAATATTTGCTAATGTGCCATAACAAAGAACTGGAGCTTTTATTGATGGACATATTGCAGCTTTTGAAAACTTGCATATCATGCCACTAACTCATCTTTTCTTTCCCAGTGAAGCTAAAGTGGACCATTATGGAAATTGATAGCACCACCTATTGATGTTATTACAAAACTGCAGATCATCACAGTATTTAGCATAATTTTAAAAAGCAAGAAAAAAGTTAAATATATACTCTTTGCTATTTTACTAACAAAGCAGCCAGTTGTAAGTGATGTGATTCAGTTCTTTGGATGACTAGTAAACATTATTTAGAAATGCTATTCAATAAACTTCAAATAATGTTTTTGGCAACTTTGCTGAGAGATGGGACTATGCTCCTTTGATTGTGCAAGACCCATTCATTGTGTGGTGCACAAACAGAAGGCCCAGTGGAAATTATGGTGGTGAGGCAACAACAAATACATTATGAAAATATAGGAAATCTAAATGGTTCATGGGAGTGCTTTCTTGAAAAAAATACTTTGGAAATGTGCACTCCATCTTACTCAGGATGTGATTCAGTTGTTGCAAATAGCATTATGATGTTGTTGCCACAGCGCAAGCTTCAGCCCTGTTAGAGGCCATGGGTGGCAGCTGCTTGGGTAGGCGCAGGGTCTGCTGAAATCAATTGGTCTCGTTGAAGGTGCAGATCGCATTGCAAGACCAGGGCATGGGATGTCAGATTTATAGGCCTATTACTTTCAACCTCATTTTTGTATTCTGTCTCTGCTAGCCTTTAGTAGAACTATTTTAGTGATTTCCCAAGCCCGCATTTTCTTGCGCAACAGAAAAGACCTGGTAAAAAATAACTCTTAGCAGTTCAACAAATTTTAACCTTAATCTCATATAACACATGAGTTTAATTCTTTGTTGCCTACTACTGTATTCAGGGTGCCACAACCTAAATCTGGGAGTGAAAAGAGAGAAATACAGGCACTTGTACATCCCATAGGGTACTCCTAGAGACCTTCCAGTAGTTAAAATACCTTGGGGAAGACTGAATCTGTGCCAAGAATGGATTTCTTAAGGCCAAATCTCAACCTAATTTAGTTGTTTGTTACCTCACAAGATGTGCCTCTTACACTGCTTCTAATAGGCTCAGCCAAGCATGGTATATAGAAGGTAAGTTGACGCAGGGGCTGCCTGTGCCAAAAATGTAGAGGAAATCTTTTTCTCATCTTCACCATCCTAACTGTAGTCTTGTGCTTTTTGTTTGGATTAAGATTAATTAATTGCTCTGTACCTGTTGTTTTAATTCTTAGGTATAGAATTGCTTTTGGGTAGTTTTCACAGGTGTAGCTGACAAGCAGCTTTTTGTGTGTGTTGTTTAAGCAACATGGGGGGGTTCTCCAGAACACTGATTTGCACCAAATAGTACCTCAAGTTAATATAAAATTAGTGAGCTGTTGAGTCCACAGCTTGATTATTGTGTTCAGTTTTCGGGACTGCAGTGTAAGAAAGGCATTGAGGTGCTGGAGCAAGTTCAGAGAAGGGTAGCGAAGCTGGCAAAAGGTCTGGAGAAAATGTCTTATGAGGAGCACCTGAGGGATCTCTGGGGTTGGTTAGTATGGAGGAGACTGAGGCGAGACCTTACTGGTCTCTATAACTACCTGAAAGGATGTAGTGAGGTGGGCGTTGGTCTCTTCTCACAGGTAACTAGCAATAGGATGAGAGGTAACTGGCTTAAGATGTGCCAGGGGAGCTTTAGGTTGGATATTAGGAAAAATTTCAATACTGCAAGAGTGGTGAGGCATTGGAACAGGCTGCCCAGGGAGGTGTTGGAGTCACCATACCTGGAGGTGTTAAAAAAATGTGTAGATGTGGCACTTCAGGACATGGTTTAGTGGTGATAGTGCTAGGTGGATGGTTGGACTTGATCATCTTGGAGGTCTTTTCTAACCTTAATGATTCTGTGATTTTGCGAGATAATCTTGTTGGTAACTGAGACTAATGTTGCATTTTGTTTGGCAAAATAGTCACATTTGTGTAATCTGTCAGACCTTTAAATAATCCATACTTGTCATTCAATTGAGTTTTCTTCCATACTAATATTAAAATCCAATCAAGGTTGCTATGGGTTGATATTTTAATTGTGCTCATGTCCTGTTCTGTTATACATCATAAAGTATCTGAATTAATAGATGCTCCTTTTCTTCAGTTTTTTGTGTATAGTGTAGTTCCCTACAACTTCTATGTGCAGTACATGACTGTCATCTTGAGATAGATTTAAAAAAATGAATTAAGTAATTCTAGGGAATAAGATATCACTGAGTCACCCTGACAATGGCATCCTGTTTCAGATATTTCATCTTCTCATGACTGTGCTAAGGAATAAGTATATTAAAAGAAAAACCAAGTGGAAGTATCAGGAAAACAAGACTATCCAAAAAGCAAGAAACATAAAGAAGTATTGTAGAATCAGACTGGTTTGGGCTAGAAGGGACCTTTAAAGGTCATCTAGTCCAATATCCCTTGCAGTGAGCAGGGACATTTGCAATTAGATCAGGTTGCTCCAACCTGACCTGGAATATTTCTAGGGATGGGGCATCTACCACCTCTCTGGGCAACCTGTGTCACTGTTAACACTACATTCATTGTAAAAAAATGTCTTCCTTATATCTCCTCTAAACCTACCCTGCTTAAAACCATTACCTCTTGTCCTGTGTAACAGTAGGACATTGTTTTTTTGTCTTTTTCTAGTCTTCTAATGTTTCCTTTTTCAGAAGTCAGACCTAATATGAGATGATTTTTAAACTGATATAATACTAACTCAGCAACACTTTTCAGCCCATCTGGCTTTGCCTAACATCCTGCTACTCCTTCTGTTAGGCTGCCCTGCATCCTCATACTCAGTGCTGCTGTGACTGAGAATGGGCTGCTGGGGTCATTTCTGGGGCCAAATCCTGCCAGCACGACTTTGTCTCTGCCCTGGTACCTCTAGACCTTGCAGCCCTTCAGCATATCTAGGCAGAGCTGTGCCATTTACTAGCCTGACCAAGAGATGGTGCAGCTGCCAGAAATGCTTGTCTAGGGTAGCCCATATGCTTAAATGCAATAAGCCATAAGTTGCTTGTAACCAATGGCAAACCTGTGACTCATTTTAAGTAATAGGAAGTAGAACATAGCACTTGTGCAGGGTGCTTAGGCAAGGAGCTAGACCCCTGTGAAGTCACCCCAGGCTGTGTAACTGAGTCAGTGTATTGGGCCAGAGCAGTGCTGCTTGCCAGCTCAGTCAAGGGGACCAGTGAGGGGTAGGGGGGAACTTTTGCTGTTTCTAAAGCTTTCCGGTCTCACTTTTCAAAACCAGCAGAACAGAAGTGAAAGGCTTGTGGAGGGAGAATTTGCAAGGTATGGAAACACTGTGCTGATAATTTGTCAATAATTGTTCCATTATTACAGCTTCTCCCACTCCTCTGACCTTCTGGCCTTGCAGTGCCCCTTACAAACAAGGTCTGAGCTGCTCTGAGTTTGAAAGACTGAGTCTGACTTGGTCTTTATGCCCTGGCAAACTCCCACGGCCTTCAGGACAAGTTTGATTTAATATAAGGACTAAAATCCTTGTGGCTTGGCCTTAAGAAAGTAATAAATGCAATCAGGTGCTTTGGTCTGACAGAATGAATAAACAAGGCTCTGGGGTGCTCAGCATCAACAGAGATTACAAGGGAAGATCTGGATCACATTACCGATTCCCAATTCATGGTAAACACTTGTGAAAGAGATATGGGCATCATCCTGGACAGCCCAGCAAAGGGCTCCCCTCCATGCCTTGCAGTTATTTAAAAAAAAAAAAAAAAAAAAATCATCAGTTGGGAGAGTGAAATAACAGTGAGAATATCAGAATGACGTTACTATAAAAACCTTTCTTTGTGTTCAGTTTTCATTATTCTGATTCAGAAAGGAAATAGCAGGAATAAGAGAGCGTGTACCAGCTTTTCCATGATGGAAATTTGTGGAGATGTGAAATGACTTCTGAATGAAGAGATTTGTACTATTTAATTTAGATAAACAAGAAGGGACATGACAAGGTACAGCAGGTAACAGATGCTATTGAGAAGGTAAAGGCAGAACCACCTTGCCTCTTCTCATGACACCTGAATAAAATATCAATTAATGGATAAAATGCACATTTCAGCCTAAAACCAGAAATATCTGAACTCATCTAAAAAGGCTTATTACAATGAGATGCAGACCAAGCCAAATAGCTGTAGAATCTTGGAAAAGGGTTAGACATTTACATAGTATCTTCTGAGTTACCTTACATTATATGTAGCTTTAGGGGGAATTAATCTCTCAGGCTTCAGGGTCTAAGAAAATGAACTGTCAAAAAGCTCCAGAAAATGATCTCTCCTATGTCCATTTATTCTCTTTGCCTGCCATGGGCTTCTTGCATTTCCTCTAAAAAACCTGAAGCTTTGGTAGGAACTCCCCTCTGCTGCATTAGATTGACCATTATTTTGAACTAATGTGGCAACGTGGCAATTATTTTCTAGAAATTTGGCTTATGAAGTAAATGGTTTTACTTTTCCATATTGTAACTCAAACCAACTATACATGCAGTATCTAGGTTTGACCCAAAGAGATACCAACAGAAGATTGCATTATTCCTGGCTAGCTGAGATCAGTTTTGCCGACCCACCTCAATGTCAGCCATGACCATACTTCACTGCAGGTTGCTGTTATTCCCCAGCACTTTTCAGGAGAACAGCTAATCTCTGGAATTTGTAACTGCCTTGGGATTTGCACAAACAAATGCAAATGATAGGGAGGCTGGAGGAAGGGACACTCACCAAATCCTTTTTGGTTATAGTACCTTGTGTCTCAGGAATTTATGTGGCCTGGCACTGTCCCTTGGGTGAACTTAAATGAATGGTTTAAGCTCACATGCTCAATTTTGTAATTATTATAGGGTAAGAGCAGGTAGAAGTAATGCTGATCAGCTAATGAGCAGTAACTAGGCATGGAAATTCACTTTCTATGACTGTCTCTATAAACCCACGCTCTATCTTATAAGTGCTTTGCATGTAGGTAAAGCTTAAACTAAATAAAGTTAAAATGTGAAAGCATGATGAAAAATTTCCTATCTTCCACTTAGTTGGTGCTAATACACACTGCCTCTTCTTTCATCCAGTATGAACTAAAGCAAGTCCATAGACCCAGTTTTGATCACCTGGGTATTACTGAAGTAAATACCAAATGCAGCTGGAGAGATTTTAGTCAAGATGACCAGGCTCTGAGGGATAAGTGTTCAGAAAAGAACCAAAATATGAAGAAAAAGATTATTATACATAGCTCTGAAAGCTGCACAAAGGAACCATGTCTGGGTGCTCACTTGGTTCTTTTCCTTTTGAAGGAAGGAGGTAGGATTACCTGCTAACTCATTTCAGATGCAACTAGTCAGCTCTGGGCTAATTTAAGGGTAAGGAGCTTAAATACTCTCCTCTTCCTCTGTTCCCTTTCCTCTCTTCTCTTTCTCTTCTCATTAGTGAATGTAGTATCTCTCCGGTAAGTTACTGCCTTATATCTCGCATGAATACCTGGTGAGCAGAGGGTTTTCACTTTACTGCCTGAACTGTGGTAAGTTTATCTTTTCTCGTTAGTTTATGTTTTAATTGTATGAACACTGCCTCCCAGGAGACACACTGCATATTATGTGGTTACATAGTAAACAAGTTTTTTTTTTTTTTTTTATCTACATGTGGGGGAAAGAGAGATAGAGAGTGAATTCCTGAAAGAAGTTTTCAATTTAAAGATAGATTTGTCAGATCTTACTGAATATATAATTTATTGTGTCCCAGTCCACAAAATGGTTAATTTTATTAAAGTTTTATTGATAGGAATACAGTTCTTTGTTTCTGTGATAAGGAACAGGATTGGCAGTCTCCCTGTGCTTGTAGGTGTGCTAAGGGCTGTGTGTGAGCTGGTAGCAGTCTGGCAGAACTCTGTGGAGCAGGGTACTTTTGGCATCACTGTGATTCAGAGTCTTGGCTTGGCTCTCCCTAGGCCTTTTGTTTAAGCGATGACAGGTTTGCCCTTTATGTACTCCAGCTCTAGCCTCCTGAGTGGAAAACACACTCTACAGCAACCCCTGAAGTTTTTCAAGTGGATCTTCCTTTGGTTTTGTACAAGGTTCCCTATGTGAAAATGTCACTGTTTTGTGTGCTGAGGCTGAAGAGTCTTGGGGGCTACACAGAGTTATCCAGGACTGGCCAATTGAATTTGACTGGGGGGGCTCCAGACAATTTTCCAAAAAAGCTCAAAACCAATTTATTTGTTTTTCTTAAGCATTTATTGTTTTCATTTGGGACCACACTCTCAGCAGGCGTGCAGACAGAAAAGTAAATTTGGAAACAGCTTGGTGCTGGCTTAGCAAGCTGCTGTCACAGCTGAAGCAGAGGCCTCCTGGAAACTGGGTCCTGTAACTCACAGTGTTTATTGCTAGTGCTCTATGTCTTTAATGAATTGTGAGTGTAAGGGCAGAAGTAAAGGCAATCAATAAAGTTTGTGTTTTTATGTATAAGGATGTTACATTAGAGTGGCAATAGACTTGCTAGGTGTCAGTCTCAGGCCACACCTGCAATATTACATGAAAGCATCATTACAAAATATTGACAAACTGTTGAGAAGGTGAGAGGAGCAACAAAGCAATCAGAGCAGAAGGGACCAGATGATGAGGAAAGATTAAAAAAGAAAAGCTAAGTGCAATATCTATGACTTTGCTAGAAGATGATTGATGGGAAACACAGATAAGTTTGAAGGGAGCCTGAAATCCAAAAAAAAGAGAGAGAGAATAGTTAGGACAGTACAAGAAGGTATAACTAAGAGTGATGGGGTGAAATTAAGCAAGAGAAAATTTAAGTTGAATCTTAGGAAAAAATCATTACTGAAATATATTAGGCTGCTGAGTGATTGTCCATGGGGAGCAGTGCAAACTGCTGCCTGTAGATTGTTTAGCCTGGGCAAAATATTTTAGGCATGCAGCTGAGGAAGCTCCAGAAGCCAGAGACTGAACTATACACATCTTTCAGTGGCTTTACTGTTTCATGTGTATCATTTACAGGATAATTTGCTTAAACCCAGAGAATCATAGTGGCTTTGACCACTCAGACCTGTTGAGATTAGTGAGAGTGAGATATGTCCACATTTAACAGAGATTTTGGTCTGAAAGGCTTGATCCCCATTAGGAGTGAGGACCAGAACATCAATGTTTCTTATACCTAAATATTAGCACATCAACACAAGCAGTCCTGGGGAGGCTGTAGGAGCCCTGTGAAGGATGCAGGACATGCTGTACTTGGGCTGTGCTGTGGCAAGGGCACCCATCAAGGCATCCTCACATATGGCTCAGCTGAGCTGGCAGCCTGTGCCAGTGAGGCTGATTTGCTCCACAGCCTCTCCAGACCACAGAAGCAGTGCCCTCGGGATGCGTGTCTTTTGCTTTGGATACAGAAAAGCTTTACAGGAAAAAGCCGCTGTTGATCTTGACCTGAGGCAGAAGGAAAGCCTTCCTCCTCAAGTGTGCCTGAGCAAGGTGATGGTGTCCCTTTTTGTGAAAGCTCTGTGCCCATTGTGCTGTCTTGGCATGTGGGAACCTCTCTCCCTAAAAATCTTCCTGAGAGAGATTCAGGATGGCATCTTGTTCCCCAGAAACATTCCTAACTGAAGGGGGGTGGGGGGTGTTTGGTGCAGGAACTTTGCACTTGTCAAGTTTGCAGGGAAGAACTTCAATTTTTTGGGCTGGAGAATGGCAAGAATAAACTCAAATAGCCCACAGTCCAGGCACCTGGGAGCAGCGAACCCCAAATTTAATTCCCTGCTTTCACGTCTTCCTTTAGAAGTAATGCTACTTTCTCCTCCCTTTGCATTTCATATGTGACTTGTGTCTTCTGGGTCTACTGTGAACTCAGGGTGTAAACAGAAGAAAAACTCGGTTGTGGATCCCAAGAAACAATAGCAAGAGAATGGCTATAGGCTTCTGAGCTTGTCAAAATTGTCAGGACCTTCTTGGAACCAGACCTTTTAGGGACATCTCAAAAATGAGTATTGAAAAATAGAATTTGGATTTTGGATGGCTTTGGTGATAGCTGCCAGCTTGATGGTGGTCTGAGGACTTCAATTTTCAATAAAGATGGGAGAAGCAAGTACTTGAGTAAGAACACAAAGTCACCAGGATCTAGGTGGCAGGAAGTCCTGCTGGTGATGAGATGGTGTATTTCTTTGTCACATGGGGCTTCTGCAGCACTCACGTTGTATTCGTGAGAAAGAAAAAGAGAAAATAAACCTTGAAGAAAACAAACCCAACCATTTACCTCTCTTTCCTCTGTTAGCAATTTTGTTTCATAATGCTTTTTTCTGGTTTTAGAGTTCTGTTTTTGTTTTATAACTATTTGAAATAGTTTTGAGGTACTTTTTTCCTTCGTTGCTGCCCTTTGCCTTTTATTCTATATACTTGCTACTCCCTATCTAAAGAAATTCTGCCTAAATTCCTTGAGGGTCTGACCCTTCCCTTAGCTTTAGCTTATGCTCCTTTGTTCTTGTGTTTGACATAAGCTCAAACAGCCTTGTAAAATCTCATTTCTGTTCCCTTCAGGATTGTATATTCCTCTATGAAATATTTTCCCCACCTTCCTCTACCTGGCCTCTTCCTTGAAAAGGGCTTCTGTTTTAGTATAATTAATTGTAAGAGTTCTGGATTCTTTTGTCACTTTCTCCATTACTGTCTCCATTGCTATTGTTTTACACTGAATTTTAAAGTAAGCTTTACTCATTTTTTACATATTCAGCACTCCATCTTATTTCCTTTATGTTCTCTTAGTTTTTCTCTTCAGCAGTTTAATACACGGCTCAACAAACTGTAGGCTATTTGTATCACATTCCCTTTTCAGAAAGGTGTATTCTAATCTAGGTTTGCTCCTGCTCAGAATGGCAGAAGTAGTCTCTCTTCCTTGAAAGCTAAAGTTGTGTGCTTAATTCATCAAAATGATCTCATACAGAATCCTGAGTTACAAAAACCGTAGGTGGAAATGGGAAATTCACTTTAAAAAAGTCTACTTGTCTTTATGCTCCTTTTTGACAAGAATTATAATTTTAAGCCAGTACATTAGACTACTACTGCAAACTACCCTGCTCTCTGTAATATAATACAAACTATTTTAAAACTAGATTTTTATTGTAAAAAGTGCTAAGTAGACACACTGCTGAATGAAAGCTTAAAATGAAGCAGAATTTGGCAAGAAGAAAGTTGATTGAAGAAGGGAATGAACATTCACAGTGAAACGTGTTTGCTAGTCATATAGGGGAGCTGATGGCTTCTGCAATGCATGTCTCATACAACTCATGCTGCTTTTTAGAACACAGTTTTCCAGTTTCTTTTCCCTGGAGTATGACATTAACTTCAGTCTTTCATGAACTTCTGTGGTAACTTCTTAAAAGAACTCTCTAGAGATGAGCATGTCTCTTGAGGACCAAATACCAGCTTGATGAAATTGAACAAATTAGTGATTTTAGTGGGAAGCAATTTTGCTGGTTGTTCACTGTTGTTGTGGTTTGTATTTTTTTTTTTTTAATTTTGACTTCAGTCATGGAATAGAAAATCTGATATCTTATGATTTATGAAATATGTAAGAGATATTAATCTGAACACCTAATAATTAGTTTACATGCTGTACTGGTCAGGAATTGAGAGAAACAAAATATAAGCTCTATCAGCTTTAACATTTGTAATAGGTATTATTCATAAAATGGGATGCTTTATTCTGCAGTTCTGACTGTGACCTTTACATGCTTCCTGGGGTTTGAACTGTCTACAGAATTTCTCAAAATGAAACACTAATTCAATGCAGGCTCTTTCTCCAGACATGGATATTTCAGAATTAAACTTTACAAATACTGTAGCCTACTCCTTAAATGATTCCTTCCCTTTATCCAAAGGAAGTGTGCACAATCACTTAATCTTTTCAAAAAATATCATTCAAGTATATTTTACAGAATTTTCTAGCAAATATGGTTAACTTACAAATTCCTCCAGTATTTAGTAATGAGTAAAAAAATAATCTTTTGTTATCAGCTGAAATGTAACGCAGCTTTTTATATCTTGAGTGAGTTTATAGATTCCAGGGTTCCTGTTGGCACTGCTCAGATATATTTTTCTGAAAGTATAATGATGCTTTAGAGTGATTTATCTTCAGGAAAGTTTTGCGTGAGCCAACTCTGTGGTATCACAGAATCACTATGGTTGGAAAAGACCTTTAAGATCATCAAGTCTAACTGTTCTCTAACTCCACCAGGGCCACTACTGCACCATATCTAAATGGCTTTTAAATACATCCAGGGATGGCGATTCAACCACTTCCCTGGGCAGCCTGTTCCAGTCTTTGATAACCCTTTCGCTATAGAAATTTTTCCTAATGTTCAGCCTAAACATCCCCAAGGGTAGTTTACTTAGTGCATAGTTGGTCTTGTGGTTGGTGCAGTGAGCCCTAGTCCTTCAGCTAACTGGTGGGGTCTGTTCTGTTTTACTGCTCAAGGCTTGTGGCATTTCATGCAGAGCATACTCTGGTGCAGCGCCTAACCTACAGATTTCACAGAGCCAGTCACCTCAGCACACCCCTGTCCCAAACCACACACCCACACCCTTACAGCAAATGACCCTGTGGGCTTCCACGCAGCAACGCGATTGCTGTTTGCTATGTGCTGTCATGCTCCTGCTCACCACCTACTCCATCAGCTGCTGTTTCTCTGGAGTTGGTGGCACATGCCAAAACACAGATATATATATATATATATATATGCATACACACAGATAATATATTTAATTTTCTCTGAGACAGGCATGCTACTACTAACAGAAGCGACCTGGCCCATTCAGGAGTCCTCAGGATCTGTAGGCACAGAGGTGGCGTCTGTCAGGGTGAGACTAAAAGTCAGCTGGGGAAGCTTCCCAGGAGTGGCCCTAGGTCTGGGTGGCATGGCAGGATATCACAGCCAAGGCCCCTTTATTCTCTCCAGATCCCAAATTAAAAGAAATGTAGCCAAATGACCAAATATTGTTAAACTGTTTTTCTTCCATATTTTTGTTTTTATGGTATGCTGTCATGATGTGAGGATATGTCAGGGTGTTAGACAGCACTGGGCATGCTAAAAAAGCAGTGGTGGACTGTTCTGGGTAGAGAGAACAAAATCTGGTACAGACTGTGTTCGTACCTTCTATCAATGAAGTCATCTTTCTCTTACCTGGGTTGTTTTATATCACAGCACAGGAGGAAATGAATGTATGATGATCAAAGATTTTTCTCTAGCAAAGCCTTTCAAAAACAGTTGATTCCCATATTGTTGAGCTGGGAATAGTTGTGGTCTGTGAGGTGGTCATCTTATTCTTCTCCTGTGCCTCACAAAATTCAGTGTAAGAAAAATGGATCCAAGCAAACTTTACAATTAGTAGGGTAAAAGGAAAACTGATAGAATTTACAGTTGTTTAATGTGTTGTATTTTGTATGAAAGCAATTTTCAAGAAATTTTTTCTTCATATTCTACTTTTAATATATATTTAAAAGACAATCATTAGGCAAAGGTTTTTGTTTGATTTTTACAGCTAGCCAATACAGAGACAAAATATATTTCAACATTCAGTAGAAACTGTTTGGTTTAGGAAGAAAATGTAAAGTCTTCTATCTCCAAATAAAATTGTCCATGTGTAAACCATCCATGGGTCTTAAGGAGATTTTTCTACAAAGATCATGGAGATTATTGCTGTCACCGTGAAATTTTTCAGGAAAGAGCATATTTATTCTTTTTTTATTTCACAAACACAAATTGGAAATGTACTATCCATGCTCAAATTGTGGAAAGTTTTCTGTAAAGATAGTAGCAGTGATGAACAAGACAGAGTTAGTGAGCTTTTGCTTTGCTATTTGAAAATTGTGCAGTACAAAGGGGTTTCCAACAAAGCTGATTACCTAGCCATTATGAGTGTACATTACCAGCTTCATGCTGGATAACCGCAGCAAATATCCTCCTCCTGATGGGATGACAGACATTGTTGCAATGTACAAAAACTGCTGTTGGCTTTATTGTTTGATGAAGGCAAAATTTAGCCTTGGCTTAAGATGATAGTAGGCACTGGCCACCAGCCTGCTATCAAAGTGGTGCAGAAGAGATAGACTTAGCACGTTTCCAACATCCTCTAGCCTGTTTCAGTACTTTAAAGAAAACAGGTGCAAATATGATGGTTTTCATGTAGAGCTTTGTTTTTTTCTTACAGCTGGAAATTGTGTTTTTTATAGTGCATACACTACATTAGAGTCTTCTGTGTTCCAGAATAATAATTTTGGTCATTATCACTGTGCAGATATCACATAGTCTAGGAAATTAGCTGAGCTCTTGCAATAACTTAACTTTTTTATTGACAATTGGAAAAGAAATCCTGACGTTGTGGCAGGAGCTGATCTCAGTCTTGAAATTTGTTGGGCAATATTTAAGTCGTTTGCATAGCTCCATAGATATTCTGGATACTTTGCAGACAAATATAAACCCAGTATCTGCCCCAAGGAATTTACACTCAAAATGGAAAGTGGCACAGGAGTAGAAGAGCAAGCAGAAGATGGGTGGGAGTAAATTACAACTTGTAGATCAACATTAGCACCAGCATTGTGAATACCAAGGTCACCAAAAAAGCTGCTCTCTTTGTAAATTGTATTCTTCTTTTCTCATTAAATATTCAGGTTTATAGTGATGATAATGTGTAACCACTATGAGACCATGCAGGTAGCAGTTGCTAGAGGTCCGAAGTGGTAGTTCAGTGTACTAATCAGTGCGCTGCATCAGCCAAAGAGCCGTGGGGTACCAAGCATGAGGCAGTAGTGTTACCCTGAGCATACTGTTACCACATTGCTTCTATGCAGGAGCACTTGTTTAGGGATGTGATGCCAAACTTTCCAGTCAGCACACTGTACAAAATAGTTTTCTAATTATCACTGAACAATTTTAAGGATACAGTCCAGCGCAGTAGGGCTGTAATCTTGTTTATTCTTTGCAGACACTACATGGCTCTCTAAAAGCCGTAGAGATCATCACCCCCTTGTTATCATAGCAGGTATGCACCTTATAATCTTGCTGTACTAATTGTTAAGAAAATGTACGTGGTAGTCTACACTAGCAGAATCCCAATTGCCAAGGTAATTAATAGTGTTACAGACTTCAAGGCCATAATGCTCATCAGTTATTAATTAGCAATTCATTTTGCTGAATAAATAATACTTATGATTGATGATGGAACTTGTAATTGGGCACTAGTAGTGTTCCTCAAGGGAACAGCTTCTCTGCAAGTGTTAACTATGACAGTAACAGCTCAGAAACCCAAGATCATTTAAGTAAATCTGCTCTAAACAACTGTGACACAATCAAGGTATTTACACTGTGTTGGCAAAGTAGAGCCTAAACACTGGAAACTTGCCTGTGGCAACTAAAGCCTGCTAATTTTGTCTATTTTGCTTGTATTTTTCTTCACTTTAAGCATTGCCTCCTTATAAGGGAATGTCCTATATAATTTAATGGCACGTATTACATTGTCTTTATGAGCTTTCATATGCATTCTTCACAAATTCAGAAGACAGTGTAATAAAGGAAATGTAAAAGCATAGTAACCAATTTAAGAGGAATTTGCCCAGGTTAAATCTATTTCAGATTAATAGATTGTGGAAAAGAAATTTTATTTTTATTAGTCGTCACTACCTTTTGGCATAAATAAAATTAATCGTAGCTCTCCATCCCCAGTATAGAAAGAGAAGCTGGTAAATAAAGCAAATAAGCTGTTAGTTTTAACTGGGTAGTCAACAAAGACAAGTATTGGGAGGTCAGCTGCTGACCAGATGCTGCCTTCAATTAATATTCCAACCCTAAAAGACATCGTTCAGTTTAGAAGGCAGAGCAGCTGAGTCATAAAAGCAGCCCACAAAAGAAATTTTAAAGCATTTATAATAGCTAAATTGCTTGAAATAAATTAGCCCTGAAAATAAACATATTTTGTACAGTCTGTGTTAACCAAATTTCTTCTCCCTATAAATTGCTTGGACTAAGTGGGAGTTTGTGTTTGACAAGAGCATACATTTGCTTCATTACTACATGTGGGTTATTTTTTTTTTCCTTTGAAAAGGGTTAATAAACTATAAGATATCATTGCCAGCTAAATGAGTCCTGCACCCTTTTAAGAGAGGAAGATGCTGCAGCAGAAGAAGTTAAAAAGAAATGCAAAGACTGTGTTGTAATGCTAACAGGCAATTAACAAACTCATGGGTGTTAATTATCTTCATACTGTATCATGTTCAATTAGCTCAGCCCCTGCAACAAAGGCAACCGTGAGCAATTGCTTTGATAGGCGTACAGTACTTCATTTGTAGTTAATCGGTTTAAGCCTTGCAGTTGCTAGGCTACACCAGTCTCCAGAGGTAAAAAGCTGCACAGATGCACTATGTTTAAATGACTACAGAGAACTGTTTAAACTCAAACCATGTATAACTCTTTATTGATTTTTCACAGAAGATCTCAGCTCTGATGATAAGGTTTTGATATATTTTCCTGCTACAGCCAGTTCCTTGGAGTATTGCAGAAAAAAAAAATCTGTCAATATGCTCCTATTATGATCTCTTGATCTGTGGCTATAAAAACCTTTAGCTGCAGCCCTTATTATAAAATAATGGAAGAAGCAATATTTGATTTTTCTTTCCTTTTTTTTTTATTCCCCCACTCTATAATACATGGAGATTTTTTTCCCAGTGCATCTAGCACTAAATTACAGCTTGTTCCTTCTGTATTTCTGTGTTAGAATAATACAGAAGAATTTCTAGCACTAATTAATTTGATTGACTCTCTGTAGTAAAGGATCAGCTGTAGCATCATGAACTTTAACAATAACTACCAACTGATAGGCAGTTCACATCAATAAGACCATCACTATCCTCCCTCACCTGTCACCAGGCAGGGAATGAGCAATAACCACCCCCTGCAGATGCACTGCTTAGCACTTTCTGCCCGATTAGCAATTTATAATGGTGATCAAGAAACAGTCAGCGGCAAATCAAGACAACTGTCTGGCTGCCTGTTTAATTGGCCTTGTTTGCTTTTTGATAAATGGCTCGTGACTGCTATAGGCCTCTGTATTTTGACTTTTAATAGGCCACTGTGATTAGACTACCAACAGATACTAGGTCAAAACTGAGGGAAGGTGCAAAAAATGTTAATTAATATCAATAATAGGCAATTATTAGTTAGACAGAAGGACCTACTAGCTGTGTGCTCTAATGACTCGGAGATAACTTGAAGGGAAACAGTGCCAAATTAGCATAACTATGTATGCAGGCTGCATGGTGGATCCTAGCAAACATCTGTTATGTGAGTAATTCAAACAGGATTCTTCCTTTTTGCATGATACTTGCAAAATCATCAATTTTTTTTCGGTAATTTCAAGACACTAATGATACCCTAGTGGTTACTGATCTCACAGTTGGGCTTTGTGTCAGTCCTTCCTATGAAGAGATAAATTGTTAAAGTTAATTTGGGTGTGGTTTTCAAGATTTTAAAGTTAGTAACTCTGGTATAAAGGTCACTAGTATTGTACATACAGGAACACATGCTGGGCAATTGTGTTATTTGAAGTGTTCCCACTAGAAATAACTTCCCCCCACACACCCCCTTTGTCTCTTTTAGGAAAACAAACAAGGAAATTATGATGGGCACTGAAATATTTGCATGTCTATTGTTGTTGACCTTCTGAATATACGTTGTACCACATCACATTGCATCATAAGAGTCAAAAGTATTACATATGAGAGTGAGACAAAGAAGTAAAATAACTCCTCTGACTCTCTAATGGGTCTATGTGTCTATGGTGGTTTTTAAGGTATTGGGAATGTGAAACTCTAAGCAAGCTGAACTCTTCAGATGGCAGAGGTTAGAAGAGACTTGTTCAAAGTGTATTGTCTTGTAAATAGTTTTATCACACTATTGGTAGAGGTGATTGTTTCACTGAAATGGTAAGAAATCCTTTTTAGTAGGGATGGTGGTAATATATGCTATATGATACTGTTCTCTTGCTTCTCCCTCCCTCCTGCACAAGCTCTTGCATGTGTGTGATTGGGTAAGAAGTTAGTGAGAGTTAAGCTCTGATATAGCTTTACTCTGGGTACGTCTAAGGAAGTCCCCACTAATATCGATGTGACATTGATGGGAATTCTATCATGACTAAAGAAGACACACTGATGCAAACAGAGTTGAAGCCTCATTATCAATCCCAGAAGAAACATCTGTGACTGCTATCTCAGGGAAGTTTCTGCAAGTCTCTGCAGAGGCTCATCCTGATGGAGGTGCAAAAACAACCTCTTGTTACGGGCCACATCATTATATATATCTATATATCATTCCTTCATCATTTCATACCTATTTCTATCTATCTGTATCTCATTTCCCACGTTTAAAATCAGCAGGTGTCACTGATCCCTGATTTGGCTAGTCAGTAAGATATGCAGTGCAAAGATCAGGTTGATGGACGGTCTAATTTGGACATGGTCTGGCTCCTGCAACCCATGCCACTGAGTTTCTGGTGATATGATCCAATATATTACAATTGTATGGAGAAGGAGATGCTTGTGCAGAGCTTTTTTTTAGTATTTCAAAATTATGATATGACCTATATTTCAAAGTTCGGGGAAAAGGCAGGCTTTCAGTAGCTGAGAGCTCACTTCTGGTGACAAGATGAGAGGTATGCTGTTTGAGATGTCTTAAAAACAACATTTGGGAAAGAGAACACGCTCCTGGCACATCTTCCTTTGTAGGTTTCAGGTGTCTGACTACTGAGAACCCATAGTGCTGACTGACAGAGGAGGGAAAGTGTTTTGTGCTTAGCAATGCTTTACTTGTCAAGCAAAATTTTGCTGGAAGCTGAACCCCTCTATTCAGAAGGAGGAAAAAGCAGGGAGCCTGCAAGATTTGGGAGAAGACAAGTCACTGCTTATAGGCTTGGACCAACATTATGCATTATGCTGTGCAGGATGTGCCTTGGATGAGGGCAGATGGTACATGGAAAAATAGTAGAATAATAGGTCTGGAAGCGTTGGAAAAGTTGGGTAGCGGGTGGTGTCTGGTGCCACCTTTCCCCTTCTCACCTGCTTGTCCATCCTTCCCCAGCCAACCTGAGTATGCCTTGTGGAAACCACTCTTGGCTTCCAAAAAATACAGGTGGCAGGGAGCAGAAAAACTTATTTTCCTAATTTTTATCTTCTGACTGTTCTGTATTTGTTAGCTTCTAGGGTGTCACAGACCATTCCGGCTTTGCAATTTGGTAGGTGGTGGCATGTGGAGGTAGTTTAACTTCTGCTCAGCAATCTGATGCTTGGCAGCAAGTCAAGCTTACCTGACCTAAAAGGTAATCGTAGCAAGTACAAGCACAAACCACCTTGACTTGTTATGACTGATTTTCAGTATTGCATTATTTGTTATATAAATATATATATATTGCAATAGACCAATACATAGGAGCCCCAGAGGAGATGGTGGTACAATACTGTGGTGACAATACCTGTCCCAAGGAGTTTAAGAGCTAAACAAACAAATTAGGAAGAGATGTTTCTATTTCATCACTGGAAGCAGAAACAAGGAGAGGTAGTAACTGAAGCAGGCTTTGTTCACCGTCCCATCTCCTGAGCTCGTACCCTAAATCCTAGCTGTAGAACTGTTCTAAATAAATTAAAAACTTGATAAAGTGTTTTAAAAAATATACTGAAGTAATACTTAATGTGCACATATATCACATGTAATCATATTTTTTTTCCTTTAACTTACATGTATAAACTTTTTTTATATTGACAGGAAATTGAGAATGAAAGCTGTGACTTTAAAGAATTATGTCCTCGCTTAGAATCATAATTTTCTTTTCACAATGGAACAGGGGAAGTAATAACAAAACATATCAGCTGAATGTTCCAGGCAGTAATGACCACTTTTTAACTGATAAGGAAGCCTCACTCATGCAAAGAGAGAAGTATTTTGTACTTCCAGCTTTTGTAGCCAAAATGTACTACAAGAATCTTACCAGCCTAAAGAGTCGTACGTGTTGCTTAAATGTTGAAATTCTGGCTGATGCAAAATAGAACCATCATAGAGGTACCTGAGAAATTATTATTTTCAAGTTTTAGAAGAGCCTGTTTTCCAAGCAGAAGTCTCTCTGTTAAATTTCATAAATAAAGGGTAAGTAAACAAAGATGTACCTACAGAGTGTTTACGTGCTTCCTGTAGTTTGTGATTTCTTTTAGCTGTGACTGTCATATTGTTACAAATATTGCTGTTTAAGCACAAAGGTAAATGAATTTACTAAGTTTTGGCTCTCTGGGGTTATGTTCTTCTGTCTTAGTCATAATTTCTTAATGTTATTTTAAAAGAAAAATTCCACTATAGCTGAATTTTCAATCCTTTTTTTAGTTTACATGGAATATTTGAAGACATCTGGTGATACATGGTTAAATATGATTTTCTTTTTTTTTTAAAACTTGAAACTTATTTGTTTAGAGAGGATTTGTTTTGAAAGTAATTTGCTTAAAATACAAGCATTCTGAAATCTTAAGGGCATCTTCAGCTCAGTTGTTGTCTGTTATCTCTCTTGCAAGCATTCTTGATATCTAGAGATTTAAACAGTAGTCTGGAGGAAGACAACAAAACCAGCAACCACCTCCTGTAGTTTATGTACCCTGATTGACCTTTCTTTTTTCTCATTTATTTTGCATAAATTATTTTACCAATCTCATCAGGGAAAGAATTGTGGAAATATAAGGTTTATACAGTATGGAAAAATCGCAGTGGAAAATCGCACACGATACAACAGGTTTTGGTACATTGACTATTGTTTGAAGAGCTGTGGGAGGTTTTAATTTCAGCAGAAGAATTTGTCCCAGCTGCTAGGTGTCCTTTTCTGTTTTCCAGTTCCCTTGAATAATATGAAGTGATTCCATCAATGGAAGTGTTACACTAGCATAGAGAAGTCTCTTTGTCTTCAGGTCTGCTAAAAGCTGAAGCACCAGAGCCTTGTGCTGGAAGATCACACCTGTGTTCTTGAGGTCTCTTCATTCTTCCAGGTCAATTCTGACTAAACCTTTTCTGAGATCTTCTGGAAGGACATGTTCTCTTCATCACACACAGCCTCAAGAAGTTACCTTTAAGTAATGAGTAGTCTAGAATATATGCATATTCAGGTTTCTTTGGGAACATTTTCTTTCCTTACACAATCTTCAGTTGTCTTTATTTATATAATGCAAATCCTCTGCTAACAATGTTTTTGAAACCCTAGGAAATTGTCTCCTTTGAAAAAGGAACTTGAGAAGTTTTTTCTATTGTGAAACAGGAAAAATTCTGAAATTTGGAAAAGCTTTTAAGTATGAGAAAAGTATTTACAGTCATCTCTACTAATTGTGCCAGAAATGAGTGTATTATGTAGGTCAGGTTTCCATCCTCCTATGGACCCTGAATTATTGGCCATTATGATACACGTGACATTGAATTTCTATGCTAGATAGATGATGTTTGAAATTATTTAAGCCCAGACCAGAAATTTTACCCTAATTGACTGAATAGCTGGACAGGTTAGAATAAGCGCTGAAAGCTCTTGTCTGAAGGTAACCAATGGGGAGATGAGGTTGCTTTTCCCCCTCAACTTTTTCCATATTAGATATGTTTTTACTATATTAAGTAGTTAGATATATATAAAAAAAAAAAAATTACAATACACTGTGGTCTTTTCTTTAAGAATTTAAATTCTTGCATTGTGAAGTATAAAAGTCTGTAAAGCCCATGCTCATCCAACCTCAGAGTAGCATAGAAGCTGCATATGACACTGGAAATAATGACTGTTTATATTGCATGAATTCCTCATATTAAAAGTTGGTTTGGATGGTCTCTTCTTTAATTTTTAGATAAAACATACTCTTCTAATGAAATGCAGGCCTGATGTTCTCTCTCTCTTTTTTTTTTTTTTTTTAATTTTTTTAAGGCTTAGTTCAGAAAGCTTGAGCACCTTGTCATCAAGTTTTGCATCATGCATGCCTTTCAAACATGAAGGTCTCTTCTGGAAAGCTGTAAGTCCCAGCAAGTTGGTTGTGCATATCCCAGATTTACAAATAGGCATGCAAAGTGAGTTTGTCTGGTTTTGTTTGTTTGAACAATACTAGAAAAGCCCTTTCCTTTAAAAAAAAAAAATGTTCCATGGTCTCTTTAACAATGTCTTAACTATTACATACACAAAGTGAGAAAGTGTGTGTTTATGCATCTGTATATTTAACACTATGATGAAAATGCATGTCAAATTAGTTAGTTATTGATTTCTTTTTTAAGGGATAAGACTTTATAAGTTTTCCTTTTTATTAGCCTTTTATTTTAAATCAATAGAGAGGATACTTTATCATAATCTGTCATTTCAAAGCACTGAGTTGAGATTTTAGCAAAAGATGTCTCTATCTCCTCTGTTTTGCGCAGCCTAATCACTGGCAGCCTGTTAACCTGCCTCCCTGATAAGATTATGGCATGGGTCTAGGTGATTATTTTTTGCACAAATTGGTTTTGGCAAGACAAAAAAGAGAATCCTACAGAGATCTGTAATATCATCTTTTGTGTCTCAAAAACCAGATTCTAGATTCTTAGAACAACAGAATCCAGGAAAAATAATTCTGATTCCTTATACCCATAGCAACCAATTCTGTTTACATTTTACATTGCATCTAGCAGGTTTAGTATGGCAAACTTTTCTGGGAAGAGATTCTGCTACTCTTTGTGCTGTACTGATGAAAATGTATCTCTGCTATGCTTGCCTGATTCTGATTCTTAAACATTACTGTCCTGACCATAAGTATTAGAAATATGCAAATGAAAGTGGTGTCATGTAGGTATAGACTCTGACATATTAGGAGTATTGAAATTAAAATGTGAACCCAGCTACAGTGTCACTATATAAAATTAGGGCATAGTCCTGGTTGTTAGTATTAGAGATGGGTTGAATTAAAGCCCTATAAAGTCAGAACAAGCAAAAGTGGACTTCTGCCTTTCTCAATTTTTTCATATTGAAGGTATCTGGAGACTTAATCTTGAATTCAAATATTTCTGAAGGCATAATGGGCTTCAGTAAAATTATTTTAATCTCAAACAACATTGGAAAGCTCTCAGATTTACAATTTGAAGTGATACTTTAAGTAATCTGTACAGTTCATTACACTGTATGTTTTGGATACACTACCAAATAGAAGAGCATCAGAAGGAGAATGTTCTCTTTATATGAAACAGGGGTCTCGGGACTTTGTACTGTGATTTATGGTTACGTGCTCTGAAGAAAGCACAGTTTTTTAGGTACTATTAACATGAAAAAACTGTCCAGCAAAGATTATAAAAGAAAAAAGAAAATGGAAAAGAAGATGAATAACCTAGGAAATATTTGAAGCCAAGTAGTCCACAGGATGCACTTGGGAGGAAAGTAAAAATTCTGCTCTCATCTAAGCCCAAATCCTGTAAGACTCATTCAAAACAAAATCTTTCAAGTGTATCCATTTAATCTGTGAGACCAGATACAAGTTTAATTTGAATGTGCTACTAATCTGTATCTCTCCAGACACTGGAGTTTCCCATAGGGGCTGACTGAGAATACTGCCTGACATGGTGATGCTCACATAGCTCGTTGTCTGAAGAGACTTGAGCATCCACACTCTGCAGATCTGCCTTGCCCAGAGGCTCAAAACTGCTTTTTTATTTTAGACTCAGAGCACGCAGCATGAGCACCTGGACATACTTTCAACTTTTATCTTTGGACTGCCTGTGAGCAGATAGAGCAGGAAAGCCACCCTGGTGTCCTGTCATAGATACTTTTTTCTATTAGGTAGAAATCAAAATTATTGCTGTCAGAAGGAAAGTTCTGTTGTTCAACTTTCTGAAAATTATCTTATCAACCAAACCCTCTAAGTTAATAGCTAATTAGGAAGTAATACTTCAAGGGAAGCAGAACAACCTCTAACTGAATGTGCAGTTTGATGCGCACAAGCTTAGAAGAGTGGATGCATATTTGGATTGCTTGACACCACGTATATTCACATAGAAAATCCAAACTGCTAAGAGAATTACACTACTTTCTGTTTTTCTGGGAGAAAAATATTCTGCTCTTGGGCAGCACAAACCAGTTTTCTTTCTCCATCATTTTCAAACCTTATGTTTGTTGTTTTACGTGCTTGGAAAAATTCAACTAAATTTTTGACTCAGAATCCTCATTCAGTGTTTTATCAGAGGTTTTTCTGTGGATGAAGTTCAGATGAGAGATGCAAGCACATACAGCAGCTTCACCCAGCAGCTCGATGAAAACTGCAGGTCTCCAAACAAATTGAAATAAAATGAAAAATTGCAATTCCACCACCTGATAAAAAGTTTAAAAAAAAAAAAAGTGTGTGTGGGGGCAATTCTATTTTGCTTTGGTCTTACCCCTTAGTATTTTATTTGTACAGTCTATGCTCAAAATAAACCACATAATTTCTCCCTCAACATAGAGGACCCCAGACTTAGTGTTGGAGGGCAGCAAGGGTACCTCATAGCCCAGACACTCTGCAGCTAATCTTGCCTGTCCCAGGAACAGATACACTTGCTCGTAGCCAAGTCATCTTTTTTGATTGCCCTGAGTGAAAGGCTTGTCACTAAGGACAAGCACCTCCTAAATGTTATAGGGACCTGATGGTCTGTTTGTTTATATATATATATATATTCTTCACTTGATTAGGCATCTTTGGCTTTTCAGACTTTTGGGTTGGAATGAGAGTGTAACAAGGGTTTGTCACCTTCTTCATTTGTAGCTTGCCACCCTTTTCCACTGAAAGTCATCTCTGAATGCAAAGAATCATCTACTAAATGCAAAGAAAAGATGAACTGTATGTTAAGTATATCATAAAACCTGCTGGTACAACCATAATTTGTGCATCCATCCACAGACGGTGTTATAAATAATTGTTCTTTGCTAGACTCTATTTTCATCAGTCAGCCTGTAGGCTGTATCTTTCCTCTGGAACTGTTCACCACATTAAAAATTACCACATGGGTAACTAATGTTCTGTTTAGCATTTTTGCAAAAAATAATTGACATAGATGCACAATCAATGCTGTCTATATTAACTTAAATTTAGCTGCTTCAGCTCTCATTAATTCAAAAAAATTGCATGAAATGCTGTATTCTGTTGGTGAAAAATTTAATAAATGAAGCATGGTTCTTCTTTTCTGTCTTTTATGTTATGTAAAATAAGTGAGGATTTGTTCTTTGGGGTAGTGAGATGTTTTTTCAGGGGGGAGGTTCTTTTAAAGAAAGCTTTAGATGGCCCAAATACATGACCAAATTTTCAATGAACCTCCCAGGATTTGTTTTTATTTAATACTACTTAGTTGTGAAATTTCAAGTCTATTCCTCGGTTCTAATATTTTAAAATTTACTAACCATTAAAAGCTTAATTGTGACATATGAAAGTCCTTATTTAGGGTAGATCTTTAATTTGATTGCTGCCTGCCCTGCTGTGTAGTCTCTTGGGTATGGATTTTTAAGAGTGTGTGTTCTCTTCTACATTTCACTGTGTAACAATTCCTCTTTACCCATCCTCTCCATCCTCTGAGCAAGCCAAGAGCAGACAATAGATACATACTAATGGAGCTGTATACTTGCCATCTGTAAGAGCAGCTGCTCTCCTGCATCTGTACAATATGTTGGAACTGAGAGCTTCACTAATCTGCATAATAAGGAGAAGGCTTATTCCACTCTAGCTAATAATCGCAAGCAATCGATGCACTTCATTCCCCCGCTGTAGAATACAACAAAGTTTCAATATGTTTACATATTCTCCAGATATACAGAGGTCAAGCAAAAGAATGGTCTGTTCGTTCTGCCTTGAGCAAACAAAAAAGAATTCTGTTCTCTGTCATTTGTGAAACTGTTATAAAAAAACCCCCAAAACTCTGTGATTGTATTCTTATTGTACATTTCAATTAGAAAATTAGAAACCTTTGGAACTGAATTAAAATATTGGTACATCCCATCAAGCATAGCTTTTAAACTGTCCGTAGTATTAAGCAATTGAGTTTTGTACTATGGCTACTCTCTCTAATCCTGACCCCTATGAAAATATTAAATCATGTGATAGCCCCACCCTATGTCCTACTGAATATAATCCAGGTAGAGAAGTGATACTAATTAAATTCTTTCAGTACTTATTCCAGACAAACACTTGTGGATGATTGCACAAATGTACTACTTCTAACTGTCGTGCACACAATTTGAATTTCACAGTCATTTTAGAATGGAAATTTGGTTCATGACTCCCATACAGGTAGAAATGGCTGTAATTCTGTATTAAACTGAGGAGCAACAGAATGAGAATTAAAATAGGCTAAGAGTGAGTGATAAGCAGTATTTATTTACATTTCATTTACGACACCAGGATGAGATGTATATCTCATCTCTACAAGCAACATGTATGCAGCAAGGCTGAGAGCAGAAAAACAATAAGAAAAATTCTATGAAGAAAACAGAAAAGCCAGATTTGAAGGTAAGGGAATATCTGCAATCCTGTCACAAAACCATAAAAAACAACAGCTATTCTTGGATTACTTGGGAACTGGTTGCAATTTAATGTTTTCTGCTATTGACAATTTACCCTAGGTAAAATGCATGAGCCAATTCTGGAAGAAAACCAAGTGTGATAGCATTTACAGTGTTGAACTAATGTGCAATCACACTGTACCTAGTTTGTTTTCCTGGCAGCAGAAGGGGCTGTAGCAGCAGCCCCTGGAAGGTGAGCAAATAGGTCTTCCTTCCTTTTTGAGGAGGATCCTGATGGTATTCACTGTGACTCCCTGAAACATTCTCAGTTATTCTAACCTATTTATAGAGCATAGTAATAACAGTTGGCTTAACAACAGTGCCTATACTAATCTATGAACTTATTATGGCTAGTAAAGCTTATAAGCCCCAAGCTAATTCTAAAATTCTTTTGATGTACTATTGTAGAGCTAAAACCAAAGCAAACAAACCTTCCTGGATAGTGTGTTTTGGTACAGCGCATGCCAGGCAAACTGTCCCACTGTCTGCTGGGTGTAACCTTGAGCAATATCTACTACAGCGGCCACTGAACTGCAGTGTTATCTATGTTATGTTTTAGTTACTCCTCAGAAAAATGCTTGACAAGCATCATGGTAAAGAAACATGTGATTCTGTTGTGTAGTTTGTGAACTACAAATCATAGGAAATAAATGATTTTAGAAAACTTAATGTCAGAATCTCTAAGCAGGGTGCCATCTGGCAAAGTACTTGGAAAATGTGAAAATTTTGTATGCATGAGTGCTATACAAACCTACTTACACCCAAATAATTTTTATAATCAGGCATAGCCATAGGTTTAGAAGCTGCAATTAGTTTGCTCTACCTCCAAACAGTGATGATTTTGGTGGGTGAGAGCCATGTGCCCTCAGAACAAGAGGGGCTGAGCACCAGAGAGTCCCCTCAGCACCAGAGGATGCCTCAAGCAGCTTCATGTCATGCCTGCACTTACCTATCCCACTACTGGGAAATCCTTGAGGCAGCCCCTGCCATTTCAAAGCTGCTTCAAAGAAGAAAATGATGGGAGTTGGCAGTGATTGTTTTACTTTTCACAATATCAGTGTGGTTTTTTTCTTGTACAGCAGTAGCTAGAATCAGATAATTACCTCTGAATTTTAGTTTTCAGACTAAGAGGCTTATCTTAGAAACATAAACCAATGATGCACCAAATAAGCTAGAAGTTTTCATATTAAAATCAATCTATTATTTTTTTTTTTATCTGTACCAAAAGTGAATATTTGATAATTCAGTGTTGGTGATTCTGGACACCATACTTGTGAGAAGCTGTGTATTTGTGAGCATGC
Source organism: Megaceryle torquata (assembly GCA_024611175.1). Lineage (NCBI taxonomy): Eukaryota > Metazoa > Chordata > Aves > Coraciiformes > Cerylidae > Megaceryle > Megaceryle torquata. Next base: position 134,483 of record JANIJG010016293.1, read on the forward strand.
AGATAGTACACAGGAAAAAGGGGAGGTAAGATTGAATCACTCGTGACAAAAAGGGGATTTTTCTGAAGAGTATTAACCAATATTCTGGCTCTTGTGCTGGAGCTCAGGCAGGCAGCCTTGGCATTCCCCATCTGTGTCTCTGGGAGTGCAATAGCTGCCAATACAGAATGGAACCCATTGTATTATGTGATTTTTAATTTTTTTTTTCTCCCCCCCCCGTAGTTTGGTTAGTCATATTATTATTTGATATTGCCATTCATACTGAAAAGGAGTACTATGATTCAGCTTTTTATTGCATGCTGCTTTCATACTGTGAACTTTACAAAGTGGAAGGAAGATTGGGAAAAAACTCAGACGTGCAGGATTTGGGCATAGTGTCACATACACCCATGCACCTTTTCACTACAGTCAGACAGGCTCTTTGCTCATGTCACCCTTAAAAAGAAAACAGTAGTTCTAATGGGGGAAGATCAAAACCCAGTGACATCCCCAGATGTCCACCCTCCATTCAGTGACTGACAAATGTGCAGCAGATGGTTCAAGCACTCCTGGATGTATTTACAGATCAATGTAAAAGTATGAAATAAATAACCAGCAGCAAATGCAAGCCACCTACCTTACCACTGGTGCCTTGGTGTCATTAATGATACTGACCTGACTGGAAACATGGAGGAAGAAAAAATTTGCTTGAAGTTACCTGTGCTAATGGATGGTAGAGAAATATCAGATTCCCTGTTGTGCTTCTCCTATCTTACAAGCTCAAGACCCTTTTATTCCTGAGGAGAAATTCAGAGATAGTTAAGTGCATTAGTTAGGATTATTGCCATCTCCTTCTCTCTAGGTGCAGTGATCCTACCTCAGCCTAAGGTAGGATCTGACTTTTTCAACCCTCCATATATATATATGAAAATGTTGTGCAATGTGAGGTCTAAACAGAGTCTGTGGGGCTGACTCATGTAAATCACTGCAACAAAATTTGTTTTCCCTGCAACAAGTTCTTACTTTTCCAAAGATGGAAGAAGAAGGGAAAGGTATGTTTGGCTCTTTTATTTCTGTATATAGCAGCAGCAGCAGTTTCACTGAAGTGCTGATGGCAGGGACACTGTGGTGGGAGTCTGATCACCTGGGTAAGGGACCCAGCACACTGCAGTAGGCTCTGTGCTAGGCAGTGGGGCTTTGCTAAAGTAACGAAGGAGCACTGATTTATCAAAACAAAGAGTTTTACAGGTTTCGTGGCTTAGACAAGGTTTGTTATCCCCCTAAGACTAATCAAACAGGGGGAAAAATTAAAAAATCAGTAAAACATCTTCTGGTGGTACTATTTTAATAGCCATAACTACAACATGCTCTGTAAACAAATGTGGGCACTGCACATCTGACACTTAAAGACTTCATAGTCTAAATAAAAGTATTTTCCTTGAAGCTTCTAGGTGGGCAGAAATAACCCTGCTATTCCCCATCTTGCCTTAACAGCAAAGAAGCATCGCTCGTTTGCGCCTCTGCTCCCTGCTTCGGTTTTGGTGTGGAAGTTAGTTATGTCTCCTCCAAAACCAATCACAAACTCATACTTGTGAGTAATAAACTTATCAATTGTGAGATAGTTCATATCTGTGGAACACTTCAGTAAAGGCTGTCAGATACATTATTCTCTGGAAAATCTGGGTTAAATTTTTTGCTCAGTGAAGTCAATGACAACAACCTACTCAGATAAAAACCAGTATGTCTAGATGTGGGAATGCTTTGAGGACCCAGAGCTACCTGCTAAACACCAGGAGCATTTAAAAACTAGACATCACCAATAAGCATTTATGAATTCAGCCATTTTTTCCATTTAGAAATATTTGTGTAGCTAGGTAAAACTGGAACATCATAACTTTCCCAGTTTCTCTGAATTTGAAGCTTTTCCTGTGATTCCTCAGTGCCAGTATAGTAAGAGATTACTGGACTACCCAACTTTATCATCTATATTTTAGCATCAGTGTATTGATAAATTTAGCCTACTATTGTAGCACTGAGCTGTATATTTATTTCATCTGAGAACCTTCCAGAGCTGCTTCCAGACTTCACCTAGGAAGCTTCCAGAGCGAGAGAAATCATTACTCCATGTAGGAGTTTGATTCATTATCCTCACTGTTAAAAATTAGCACCATTTGTCTGTTTTAAAATTGTTTGCCTTTAAGTTCCAACTCCTGTCTAGTTCTTAAGAACACCAATATAGTAAATTCTATATAGTTACAAAAATATTGATTTTCAACGTATTTTGAAGTAATGGATGCTCTTAAGAATACAGCCATGCAGAAATGAATGGTTCTTGAGGAAAATTGACTCACTGGAGTTTTTGCACTCACCTTCAAAGGGTCCAGGATTATCACCTTCTGCTCACAGGCATTAGGAGGATTAAACCTTTGTTATATAGTTAGGATTCTTTATCTGATGAATATACTGGTTGGAAAACTCACTTTTAATGGGATTGTTTGCACATTCTCTATTTTGTATTGCATGGATTAAAAATTTAGATCTAGACTCTGGATGTGAAATCTAAGCAGAATCCAAGAGACAGAGTCAGGTGGTGCTAAATCTGGGAGTCTGACACAGGGGCAACAATATTCAAAGTAAAAAGAGAAGGCAGTGACCAAGCACTAAATCTGACCGTAGCAGTGTCTGGAAGGCTCAAATGCCTTCTTTTTGCCTTGTATGGACTTTTTTCCTTAACCTCTCTCTGAAATACCTTGCATCAACATCTGGACAACATCTACTAAATGAAGCCTTCTCTTCTTTCAGTTCCTTGGTTTCAAAGTTAAAGTGCAATGTACCCTTTACCACGGAATATTTCTATTTGACTGTTAATTCCAGTCTGTAGTGCACTCTTGCATGCACACACTGTTTCTTTGTGTATGTGTCTGTGTTGGCTGTTATCTCTTGAGTGTGTTTTAGCTGGGAAAACCGAAATGGATGTGTACAGCAAAATCAGAGAAATGACACTCCTTTTGGAAGAAGGGAATAATAGTTTTTAATGTTGACAACCAATTCTCTGTGTACATATGCATCCAAAGGCACAACTGCAACTCAAGAGAATATCCATAAAGTACTTAGCTAAGACACCAATGTTTACCCAAGGTCCTGAATGGAATTTGCAGCTTCTGTGGTACAGTGCCCTATACCTGGGAGCAGCCCTTGCTGGTGCAAGCAGTGGCCATATGTTTAACTACATTATAGCTACAGCCTTTGTGATCCTGGACAACCAAATTTGCTGCTCTGTTTCAATTTCTCCATTGGCCAAATGAGAATACTGACACTTTCATCATAGAAGTAGAATGGACATAAAGATTCAAATTAAAGTGCTCTGAATTTATGAAGTGCCAAACCATGCTAAATATTATTAGTAGAAGCCTGCATTTGTAAGAAAAATCCAACCCTGATTCTTACAAAGTTGAAATTAATTTCCTGGCAATGATGCATTTTTTATAAGGCCATAGAATGGCTCCTGTGAAAATGTGGGTAGTATTAAAAACCCTCTACCGTTTCGGTAAGAATTATTTTCAAAAAGAAAGATATCTCGTGGCTTTGATATGAGCCATGAGATATCTCTATATAGCCAGATATGTGGATGTAATTATCCTTCTATAATTCCAATTTTATTCTTCTTTTGCCTTCCAATAAAAATCAGAAACTATCACAATTTCTCTTATCAACAATATTGATGTTATGTCTCCTATAGAATACATGACAGATTTAAAGAGTTTCTCTGTGTCCAAACATAAAGATGTCCCTGACTGAATATCCAGATCACATAGCACAGCAACTGGTATTAAACAAGGAACAAAAGTTGAGTTTTGGGGGAAAGAGTGATGTGCCTATAGGACATAATGGCCAGGGTGAGTTATTTTTCCCTGAGCTCCTAGTATACCAACCTAGACTGCAACAGGTAGCTCAAAGGCAGCTCAACTATCTTTACAGTGGTGGAGCAAATAGGTCACATGTTACTAGATCCTGTGCTGAAAAAAATAACTACAGATGTACTTCAGATGTCCTGACATCTTTTGTACAAAAGCCTACTTACCTGGGCTATGTATAAGAAAATAGGATATGGTTTTCAATAGTGTACTTAAAATATAAGAAAGTAAACAAATACAATTGCCTATCCAAGTACATCTACCATTGCCAAAATTAAATGAAAAGGGAGTTCTTATTTTTCTGTGTGGTTTGAATAGACAGCTGCTTCTGTGCACCTTTAAAGTTATTTAGCTTTTCCTTAGCTGTGTGTTATAATGATTTGTTCTATTTGAAAAAACATGTGGCAAGGGCGTATGTTTTCAGTTCTATGATAAGTGGCGTGCACTTAGCCACAGGAATATGGGCAAATCCTTGTATTGGTGCTGAAGGAGGTTTGCAATCAAAAGACCAGCAAAAAGTTTCTGTTTAAAAAATGTTAATGCTGCTACTAACAGCAACAAAAATCAGAACTTCTCGCTCTTAACTGGGAGCAAGGAACAATATACAGAAGGTAGAAAGACTTATAGAATAATTGGTAAAGTCAAATATATTTGGTCTTCTGCCTATAAATGTAATGGACCTTTTTTTCCCTCTCCTTTGCATCATTACCATGCCAACTGACATAAATGATGTTCCCCTTCTTAGTCTATGATATTGAAGTGATGCGTTTTCATACATCTAAATGGGAACACATTTTGCTTGAATAAGCCTGTTAAAATAATTCCTTGTTTTTGTTGTACCAATATATGCCGCATGTGACAGCACAGCAGGTGGCTGTATCGAGGTGAACACTAATTAATTCAAATAAAAAAGTGAGAGACCCAGATAACAAGCTCTACAATTAGTGAATTACATCAAATGTATGCAAATATCTATCAGGAAGTAGCTGCCTGTCCATTGGCGTCCTAGGGGCAAACCCAGCCAGTTTGTGACCATAGTGAGAACTTTGCCAAGTGGAAAACCGATGGAAGCTGTCTGGGTGATTTCCTATTGCTGCTACCACTGCCAGACCAGACCCCGTGAGCCTTTCTGTCACAGTGGGGCTAGGTACCAGCTAGGGTGAAAAGCCTGGGCTTTGACCTGGTTTGCAATAGGCAGCAATCAATGGTGGTGTTGTGACTACCTATTTTATTAGAAAATAAAATAGCAAATAATAATAGGAAATAAAATGGGTGGTCTTACCTCCTTGCTATTAAGAGTGTCTTGAGCTGTACAATACATTCATGAATAGTGCAGCCTTACACATACTTTTAAAAGCTGGGTTGCAAGTATTCCACTGTGCTTTTCAAAGTAGCTATAAAACATAGGAAGGGCTTAGGGGGAAAAGATTCTGTTCCCACCGTAAATCAAAAGCGAGCAGACAAAGGTCAAAATACCGAAAGCCACAAGAACATTAACACTTAGGATATAAAGATTTCCTGAGAAACTAATGCTTGCTTTTTCTCTGGATAAAGCAGACACCTTATCTTTGGGAGTTTACAAAATGGAGCCAAGCTGTACAAGTAACCACTTAACTAAAGCAAGGCCTGGATCTTTTAGCAGTCTGCAGTCATTAAAGCTCTCGGAAAGTCTCCCAGGAGCCAATATGCTTGCTTAAGTATACGCTGTAAAAGGTCCCTGAGATTTACAAGGAACTGCTCCATGCTAAGCTAGGCACCATCTGATAAACAAGCAATTTTAGCTTCAGGCTAAACGATGCTCTTTGAGGCTTTGATTTACAATGCTGCAGATGATATATTTGTAGTTCTAGGGTAGGTTCTGCTGTGGACCTGCTGTGATTACTCATCCATGAACCAAGTTAGGGCTGAGATCTTCAACTAAGAGGTTAGAAAATTGTCAGTGGAGCAAGAAATGTTTGATAAGGTTTATTTAGATGCTAACCATATTTAAGAAAAAAAAAAATTAAGCAAACAAAGGTGAAGAAAACTTAAGCTTTCTAGGGACCAAGTCTGTTTTTATTTTTTCGGTAGCTTACTCTTAAATGTATTTTTGAGTAAAAAAGATATAAAAGTAAGTCCCAAATAGACTTTCTGAAGTAATTTTACTTTCATTAGACTATCTTTTGAAAAGAAGGATGCACTTAGCTTAACATCTTAAAATAGAAACTACCAACTTAGAGTTTCTGCAGTTTCTCAATCCTGTTGTACTTCTTTCCAGTATCTAAAAAGCAACCTGGAAAGAAACAACACAAGAGAAATCATATAAACTTCAGAAATTTAGATTAAAACGCCAGACAGCCTTAGGGGAAAGCAAGCAAGCAGAACGTAGCATTTCAGGAATGCGTTGCTTTCATAATTTTTTCACTGATCTGAGACCTATGGGCCCAATCCTGCACACTGCTGGATGCTTCCTGAAAAGTGATGACTAGTCTCAACTGCTATTAAAAGCAGGGATTTTTCAGATGTTCCTCTAACTTTGCTTTCAGGAGTACACAGTTCATAGCTTTAAAAAGTGATTTTTTAACCTTGCCACTGTAAATATTTGGATTTTTTTTTTTTTTCTCCAGAAGAGAACACTGATCAAGCATTAATAAAAGTAGATTAAAGATAAATGTTTTAGTTCAGGAAAAAACCACCACATTTTTTTTTTGCTTTTAAATAGAATGCCTGTGTTTTGAAATTTTGAAATACTTTTCTATAACACTAATTGTTGATCTTGTCTAATTTATGTTACTGGAAAAACCTGGAAATTGTTTTCTGTTATCACAAAATTTGTAGACAAATTTTAAATATATACTTAAATTTTTGCTTATTTTTTTAGGTGATTTTCAAACATAAAGTGGATCTGATGTCGAAAAGTACTTTTAGAGTCTATTTTGCAAAAACACTTTTAAATGCACAATTTTGTTTCTCTTTTAAACCTGTCTGTCCTTCACTCCTTTAAATGGTTAGTCCATGAAGCCCTCTGCTTTGGAACTGTAGCATGTCCTGAATTCACACCACCTTGGCTTCTTGAAAAGTTAAACTGAATTTATACTGAAGTTAATAAAATCATTATGATTTCATAATACAAAGAAGGCATTTATCAAATAAGCATATGAACAAAGGCAAAAAACCATGTTGTTTCAGAAAGCCTCTGGGACTCAGCAACTGCAGAAGGGGATGTTGCCAGCTGTACTGCTGCTTTACTACTGGGGGAAATATATAATATGTTTTCATTTTTTAGCAAATACTGCGCAAAGTGTGCATGTGGCAGATGAGACACTCAGGTAATATAATCCTGTGTTGTATTATAAGTTATCAATTAAATTCAGAGATGACACTTATTTAAATATCAGTGAGGGATTATACGAAGTGTTTGGAAATTGTTAAGAATTGCAATTGCAGTCATATTAGTATCGATAGCTGGAGTTAAGACTCCAAAACTGTATTATAAACCCCTATCTTTACTCGTTCTCTACAGCTCGCTTTTTTCAGGTTCAGAATATAATGTATTTGTTGGAATTGCTTGGTATGGTTAAATCTGGCCTGTGAACTGAAGAACCAATGTGGTTTTTTTGAATGCCAGCTGGTGGATGCTACCCTGTAAGTAAGAAGGCAATACCCTGACTTCTGTCCTGTTCACAATTGAGATGCAAGTAATTAGGTCCTGCATTTTCTGCAGATATTACATGTTCTATCAGGAGCTTGATAATGCAGATATCTCATGGGAGGATTCTACTTCACAAAGCTCCCTATCAAAATTTTAACAACTTCAAGAAAATTAGTTTTAATAGAAACAACTCAGACACTATGCACTTGCCACCTTTCAGAGGGTGTGCCTGTGCCATTCCTAGAGGTATGAATGGTACTTGCCAATTTGAAAATGTATGGTCTAGAGATATATATATGTGAGATATATAATCTATGTGACATAAAATATCAATGTTCAGTTAGCTATGTAAAAGGTCACTTAAGAGGTGCTTAACTTTTGAAGTAGTATGTAATAGCAGTACTGTTTGGGTTCTTTTTGGTTTCAAGGCTTTACATTAAATTCAATACAATTTCTTTAATGACAGACATAGTAATAGAAAAACAAACCACTTATAAAACACAGGTTTTATTACCATGGTATTTTATCTATTCCTTTATTGAGGGAGAGTCCATGGGAAGAGGCTTTCTATGAGTATAGTAAGCTAGCTGTGAGGTTCTATGTTAAAAAGGTAAAACCAGTAGTCTTTCAGAGACGTGCTCTCATGCAGAGTGGGCCAGGTACAAGCAAGTTAAAAGAAGTGAAGGTATGCTTTGTTAGCAGCCTTGCTGCTTACCTGGGATTTTCAACTGCTTTAAAGCCAGGTGTGTACCAATCCCTCAAGTCAGTGGACCAGTGCCACCACCAGGGAGGAGTCAAACTAGGATAACAGCAGCCATGCTGGATTGGATGCAGAAATGATGAGACACATCCATTAACATCCCAGCTATGAGCTTTCTGTATCTCAGCAGCCAAGTGTAGGTGAGAGCAGGTCTCACAGGTAAAGACCCAAATTGTCCTCTGCTGGTCAGAGGAGCCCCTAATAGCTGATCCAAGCTATGAAGAGAGGTGGAAGCCTTCTAATCCTTGACTGTCCCCCTCTTACAATGAGCCCATTGCCGTGTGGGTGGGTGGACAGCAGCTCAGGCTCCATGGTCCATTGACTGATTGCAGGGTTGACTTTGTCCTCCCCACAAGCTCCTCCTTTTATTTTGGACCAATTAAAGCCATAATTGCTGCTGCTGCGCTCTTTATATTGTTTTTTCATAACTAAGAGCCTCTCCATCCAATGTCAGAGTATTGGACTGGCAAACCAAGAGTGTGCAGTTTCCCCCCTTGCTTTGTTCCTGAGGTTTTTTGACCTGTGGAGCTTTGTCTTTGAGATCCTCTGGCCTTATTTCAGCTGTCAAGGTCAGATGAATGTGGAGTCTGAATCCTCATGAATATCATTATTCCCCAGAATTTTCCCAAATTCTGCATGCTGGGACCTTTTCAGATCCTTTGCAAGGTTACTCATCTTGAAAAATAAAATAAATTGGTAAATCTCCATTCCAATTGCAGAAGATAGAATCTAGGCAGCTCACAAAAATGTGAAAATATGCAAAGTAAACAGATTGTTTCTGACAGTAACAACCCTGCGATTGCATAAAGCATCATCAAATTGCAACATGCACGTATTAAGCTTTGAGAACAACTGAATTCACAGTGACACATTCTCAGCTCTTGAATTCATTATCACACCTGCTCAGCTTGGAGATTTGCAGTATTGTACCTTGTTCTCAAAGGTGGCCTCCAAAGGAGTGCTGTATTATCAAGGTAATTTCATTTGGGTTCAATTTTCTGAATTTCTTTGTGAGCTGTATGGAGAATTGTAGCACGAGCAGGACAAAAAGGTGCCAGATAGAGGTAAATATATGCAAACTCTTTTTTGGGTGCTGCCATACGGAAAGATGCCCATAGCAGATCCATAAGAGCTGCTGAAAAGAGATTGTGAAGGGGCAATGTGCTGCAGTGCCATCAAATCATGCTGTAACTCTGGCTGTAGAAAGCCCAGCTGAGCTAATCTGCATGAACATTTCCCTGTCTGATTTATAACTGTTAGCTTTACTACAAAGAAGTTCCTAAGAAAAAAAAAAAACAAACTCAAACCTAAAAAATTAGTACATTGGGCAAATAATAATAAATAGTGACCAGGCAGCAAGATTTTAAAAACAAAATAAATAAATAATTCTGGGCTGCTGGGCCTCAAAAAACCACTCTTTCATCGAACTAGAAAGAAATACACACTTTTTGATAGTGCTATAATCTTGACCCTGGACAGTATGCTGGCGATCCTTTAAATCAACATATTAATGGATACTCTTATGGAAATTTTTAACAGTCTAATAGATTAATATGCTGTAGAATTTTAAAGTATTTTAGTTGCTCTGACTTCCGTTAGTTCTCCAAGGTAATCTGTTGAAGTATTTTTCCACTTATTCTAACAAAACCTATATGTGCTGACTTGTAGTTGATGCTTGTCAGTAGATGTCATTAGTGTGTATAAAAATAATTTTTTAAAGGTTGTCTTTTCCAGAAGTAGTTGTTTTTATGATGGTTAGAATGTGAGAGTCCTCTTGTCATATTATTTATTAAAGGTCAGAATTAAGGTTATGCTGGAATACAATACAGTCTTTATAAAAGAAATGTATACTGAAGCCGCACACAATTGTGTATTTATATCCATTTCCTTGATTTTATGCAATTGATACTTGAAGATGAAACAGCTGATATATTCATGAAAAATACTTTAAGCTCTTAAAAGATTTAAAATTTGTTTGTTTGGGTGCACTCTAAGGTGTTTATTTATCCATTTCATGTCTTTGTCTCTCACAGATGTACTAAAGTACACTTTTCTAGTAATAAAACTATTTCCTTTCAGGAAGGGCTCCATGCTATTATAGTACATGGCTGCAGTGTAGCCAAAGCCAATAATGGCTGGGAACTGGCAGACATATTTCTGCAGTGCAAGATCTTTCAAGGTCTTGCAGAAGCAGTTGGACAGAAAGAAGACCTCCCAGCCGTCTCTCGGAGGAGGCATTGGAGGAGCAGTGCTCTTTTGTGCTGCAGGAATGTATGTGAGCAATACAGTGTCTGAAAGCAGTCCTCTGTCATTACAGCAAGCATCTGATGGTAGCACACTCCCTGCTGCTTCTTCCAATCTTTCACACACTTAAGTATATGGAAAGTAGCATACAAATTAAAAATCACAATGTACTAAACAAAGGAAGGGGACTTGAAGACTTCTCAACCTCATGGCAGAGAATAATGTTGCATTCCTCCTGAGTTTCATATTTTGAGTGCAACTGTCTTGCTCAAAAACATCTCTTTGCCTGCAGCAGTGATTAAAGCCCATGTTATATCACAAAAGTACCTTTTAAGAAAATAATGTTTTGGATAAGGTTGTCCTACCTCTGTCTCTTTGCATAAAACAGAAGGGTTGGAGAATCTTGGGATAAAGATTTTGGGGTCAGAAAACTACTGTGAGCAAGCTATAACAAGATGAGTTATAAAGATATTTCTATTTTAGTCATTTAAAGGTATGTCATGAGAGCAAAATGTCCCCTTCACTATGAAGTCTGTGGCAGCTTACTAACCAGCATCACTATGAATTCAGTATTGTAGCCCAGAGACAATTCAGCAATAAGATAATTAAAAAAACCCCAAAAAAACCTAACAACAAAAAACCTGTATTTAAAGACAGAATCTCACTGTTTAAAAGGAGAACTTAAGAGAGCAGCAAACTCTTCATCTGAGCTAAAGAAAAGTACTTCACAGAGGAGACGTTGCTGACCAGATGATTGTCACTAATAACACGATGTTTTGTTCTGATAGTTTTTTTTCCTGTTTGTTTTTTCTTCTTATTCTTTTTTTTTTTTTTAAATTATTGTGAAAGCTGATCAAACCATTATCAGTTTGTGACAAAATCAGTTTTTCATATGTGCTTTCTATTCAGAATGCCAAACTTTCCCTTTCCCTTTCCCTTCTCAGTCATAAAAGGAGAAAGAGTGTATTTTGTATTTCATAGGGACAGTAGTATTATGGCAGACAAGGAAAAGCACTCCTGTCTCTTTATTCCTTGTCCCTTGCTATCACTCCAGCTTCTCAGTCCAGTGTGGTAACTGCAACACTTTACCTAGATTTTTAACAAGGCTTATCTTTATGCCTCAGGATTGCAGGCAAGACTAGGAGTGCTACACTCCTAGTGCACATTGTCCTCATGAAAATTTAAGCTACGGAGTCAGCTTTGGAGAGGTAGAAGATGTCTTCTTCTGTGGTCTTCACTGCAACTCAAAGGCTCTCAAGAGCTTCTGGAAGAAAAATCTTCTTGTGCACAGGTCCTGCCTGGTCACAAGCTCTTTATCACACATTAATTTTGATCACCTCTTAGCATTAACAAGAGGCAAGGGAAAAAGATCCAGATGTATTCCAGTGAGTAGCAAGAAGTGTAATCAAATTAGTCTGTTCTTTGCCACTGACTTTACACTATATATAACCCAGTCCGTCTGCCAATAAATATGTTTTACCACAAATGCACCAGATATTTGCGTACTGATATACATTTCCAGGTGAACGTATAAGAAGACAGTTCAGATACCCATAGGCAAATTGTATTTATTACACTATTACTTGCATTTATTACTATTCCTATTAGAATTCAAGAAGCTTTTTTTCATTTTCAGCAGTCTCATAGAGTCTGCAGTGAACTGTTGTAGTCCTTGATTTAGATGATTATCAGCAATAATTGCATTTCTAAAGCAATAACACTTCAGTAAAAAAAGACAAAGACTTACTTAAAGAGGATGCAGAACAATCTGGACTATATTTTAAGACTTTTCCTTCTCAGAGAAATGCTGCTTTAAGCTTTGGGCCAACACTGCTCTCATATTATTACAGGTATACTATAGTGTAACAAGGTTTAATTTGCTAGTTAACCACCTTTAACATTACTCTATGAGCACCTATATGCATCCCTGCAAGCTTTGTTATACTGAGTTGCTCATCTTCAACAAAGGGTAGCACACAAGAAGAGAAGATGGCTGGTAGAGCTCCTAACATGCTTAGTGCTAACCAAAGCCCTCAGCAGCTTAGAGGAGGCTATAATGGTCCCAGCTGCAGGAAGGGAGGCTCAGCAGCTGAGCTTGTATCATGGCTGTTGGAGCAGGTGTATTGGGTTACTCTGATCAGGAACCATATAACGGTTGGGGAGGGGAGAGAGGGGTTGGTTTGTTCAGGCTTGTCTGGCATCGCTCTGGCTGTGATGGGGTTGTGTCTCTGTGCTGGTTTCCAGGTAATTGTTTATTTTAAGTCTTCTAGTTTTATTCTTGATTTGTCAGTTCACTGTAGTGATGGGAATGAGGGGTGCTTAGCTAAAGGGTTTTGGTTTTTTTTTTTTTTTTTTTGAATAGGGAAACTATGCTTTAGTCTCTGTATGACTTGAGAGGCTGTGGTTCTTCGGGAAGAAGAGTGGGAATCTGTACTTCTCTTAAGAAATGTCTTGCTTTGTTTCCTGGCTTGAGCACCTTGTGATTGTTGCTTTGTAGTGTGTTTTTTAATGTTGGTTGGGTGCTGTTGGGTAGGTACCAAGTGCAGCATTGCTGGGAGATTAGCATATGCCAGATGTCCTGTGCCTGAGGAGTGCAAAAGTCTCAGAATCAAACCTGTATTTCTGTTTTGCTCTGTGTAACCCTATCATGACATCTCAATGTAGAGATGGGGCAAGCTATTAAAGTATTGTTCATATGCCAGAGAAGTTGGGATAAGGTTTCACTGATGAAGCTCAAAGAAATCTTCAATGCAATTGTGTGAATTTGGACTATCTCTGGGGAAACAAACACAGCTGCTCTAAATGGCAGTCATTATAAAAGTGTTACCTGTTTTCTTGCTAGTTTAAGCTTACTAGCTTCTTTAGGTCCCATTCTGATTTACTCAGGACTGAAACTTTCTCTTTGTAGCTATGTCTGTGTTGAGTTATACCTGTATGCTGATGCAACTATGATAAGGGAAGTTGCAGTTTGTGTTGATGAAGATCAATGTGGTTTTGGGCAGGACACAAAGCAGAATTCTGATGTTGTTTTCTGGTTTTGCTTCATGTTTACTCTGAATTATCTATGCCCAGTAACTAGCTGCCAACTGTTAAAATGGAGAAAATTCCTTGAGTAGGTGAGTTTTGAGTCTTGCTGCCTATTTAAAAGGCAGTTCCTTATAGAAAGTGAAGGGCCTGTGTAATTTTTTTTCCCCTGCTATTGCATATGCTGTTGCTACTTTGAATATTTCAGATTTTTTTAACACCCAGTAGAAAGAGTCATGAAGAAGGAAAATGAGATGTGCTTCTAGTGGGTGATGTAAAACTCCTATCTGCTTACCAGGATAAATGATTGTGGTAACATATTATGAATTCTTCTGCTTTGCATTTGCTTAGACTTTCTGCAGTAAAGTATACAAAAGTGAGTCAAATATATCTGCCAGTCATGAATGCATAATTAAAAATATACTATCTCAAGGAAACTCTTCTGATGTTTATTATTCAGTGATGATAAATGTATATGTTCCCGTTCTTTTAAAAAACAAAAGTAAAGTTAAAACTGCAGTCCCGCAGAAGACATTTGATGTAAACAGTAAAAACAAACTGGCCCCTTCAAATGGGAAAAAAATAGAAGAAAATAGAGAAGGTATCAGAGGAAAATATGCAGACAATAAAGAGCTAGGTAGAAAAAGAAAAGGAAAGGAGAAAGAAAAGAAAGAAATGATCAGAAACAGCCACAAAGAGGGCATTTATAAGGTTACCACAGGAAGTCAAAACTTTAAAGAGCAGAGCAAAAAGTAGGAAATAAGAAAGAAGAGTTGTGGTCACTTTTCTCTTGCTTCTGTCCAGGCGCAGGAGGTTGGCAGGCAGATCACAAGCTGTGTCCATGGGGGTGGCCTGACTGTCCCATCACCTGTTTCTGTGCTTCTTTGAGTGGTCCTGCTGTCCTTGTGCTGCCCTCCCCAGCTACTCCTGGTGCTTCATTCCCACTTGCATGAATGTCTGCAGCAGGGCCTGGGGGAGCAATTGCCGAGGTAGACTTTCACCATGCCCCTGGCTCCTTTCTTCCTCTGTGGCTGAAATGTTGGGAAGAACGCATAAAAATTAAAGAGAAAATGAAAGCTAGAGGTCTCTTAACTATGACAGTAAATGAATGCTGAATTACGGTATCTTTGCAAAGGTCTGGATTTTTCCCACAGTAAACGCAGATGGTAGAAGTAAAAAATGTGCCTGCATTCTGCTCTCGCTGAGGTGGACTGAAGCTGGGTTTTGGCAAGGCTTTCTGAACCATTTCTGCACAGCCTAACTGGTGGGAATGGGATCTGCTTGGAGGTTTTGATTATTATTTATTTATTTTAATTTGAAGTTGCAGAGACTTGTGCAATGGTTATCTAAAGCAAAAAAAAAAAAAAAAGCATGTTAGAGTGGAATTGAAGAAACAATAAAAGGCACTATTGGCAATATTTATAGAACACCTGGAGAAATTAGAATTTCTCTTGGAAATGTTGGATATTATGTAATGCTGAATACAGGTTTATATTTTGACATTCATTCTTATGTTATAACCTTGCTATGTTTGTCAGGAGTGTTAAATTACTTGCTTATGGAAAGTGATTAAAAAATCAAGTAAATACAAAGTTTCTAATTTGAAATGAGGAAAATGTTTAGTACCGGTTTGGAATACTTTTTTTTTTGGGAGGGGAAGGATTTGATATTGTTAGAATTCTTTTTTAATCTTGTTCAAGGGTTTGACTATCCTGACAACAGTACTCAATTCACTCACAGTAAGAATGCAGATGATACTCTGAAAAAGTGAGAAGTATATATCTTTTATGGCTTTTATTAATAATAGAATATAGAAAGGTTTGGATTGAAAGGGATCTTAAAGATTATATAGTTCCAACACCCCTGACATGCATAATTAGTTTATACTGATTGTCCAATATGAATTCAGTAGAGGATGTGATGCTCTTTTAATATCAGAAGCTCTGCCAAGGTTTCTGTTTGGTTTTCTTATATTTGCTCTAATATTCTCAGAAGAGGCTTAAATGATGTGAAGAAATGGATTTGAGTTTGGACTCATTACTAGGGGAGAGGGAGTCAGAAGAAATAAGATCAAGTACTTGGCGTGAACCTGAGTGATGTACAGCTTTTAAATGGAAGAGGTCTCGGTTCACCATTTGCTTTTCTTGAAGATGTTTATCAAATAGAGATATTTCAAACTCTGTCCTTTTCCATTCTATCCTGGTGAAGTCTCATTTAAAGTAGATTATCTACCATTTTCTGGAGGATTAGGGTAACATTGTCTGAAGCTCTTTAGATGTTTATGCATACACATTTTTTATGTCCAGATAGTACTGATGTCTTAAAGAATGAGGTAGGGAAGATATGGAAGAAATGTTTGGAGTCACATGCATCTTTTATAGGTCAGGGAGAGGTGTAGTGGGGTGACTGAAGCTTTTCAGAGAAGGGGCTCAAGTTGGACATCTGGGTCCCTTGAGTCTCAGTTGGATTCCATACTGTACAGTCAGGGTGTAACAGAAGTTGCTGTGCCATCAGCTTGGGTACTACTGGAAGCTAGGAGTCAGTCCTGTAGCTAGTTTCCACATGATTGATGTTAATGATAGTAATTGCTAACACTGTACTGTTTAATATTCAAAACCACTTGAAATTTTGTGTCTGTGACTGAAAGTATCCCCTTGGAAGGTATTGATCAAATAAAGGAGGGACTCTTTTTCAGGCATTTGAAGCTAAACTATGTTAACTTACAGAAGACAGTTTTAGGTTTTATCAAGTACCGAAGCACTAGTAGACACCCTAATTTCTACTTTGTAGTTGAACATCCATCCAGTGAAATACTAAGAATGTGTAGTGGAAATCAGTGTGTTTAGCATTTTAACTTTTTTTGTCAGAGCAGAGGAGTCTTGGAGATTAAGAATGTATAACTTGGGTAAAGATAAAACCAGACAATTTTCTTTGCAACGTGTTGTTGAGCAGTCTTTCAGTTTCATGTGTTTTAAACAGCTGCAGGCCAGTCGTGTGCTATGATTCAACATATTTTAGTGAGTTGTATGTAATATATAAACATTCATATTTCAGATTAATGGCTTGATTAAACTAGGAAGAATGTGTATAGATTACACTTCAAACTTTTTAAGAAGTGTACACTAATGAATCAGGCTAGCCTCTTATTACCTGCCTTATTAGAGTAATAATGTGCAGATCTTGTTTTGTAGTATGGTTACAAACACTTTTTGACATGTAAATTCACTCATGTTCTGCATACTTCTATCGATTTTTACAAGAAAGCATTGGTTTATTTGACCTACCTTACTTTGATATCTTTTCCCAAGAAAATCAATACAATAAAGTAATTCTTTCCTGCTATTCTCTTCTTCACTAAGCTCTTTTGAGAAGTCAGAAAATGTCTTCAATTATTTCAGACTTGTCTGCATTAAATCCTTTCAAAGGGACCCATGTAAATGTGCTTCTTTAATAAGGATGTGTCCCTGTAATATAAGCTAAATAAAATTTTACATTTAAGGTGAGTAAGAACCAGTTATGGAGAAAATTGTTCTATATACATTCCATCATAATTTTTTTCCATGCAAAACCTGCTCCAGCTCTAAAGTAGGATGGGAATTTGATGATACAGTATGCATAATGCATGTGTTTGGACTTATGTATGCGATTCTTTTTCTGAAATCCTACTTATTTAGATTAGGTAAAATTATTCTTGCCTTCTATCAATACAGTTTGTTTTCAATAAAAATAATGCAACATATAACAGGTTACTTAGGACAAAGTACTGTTCTTACCTTTGCATGGCAGATCCTGACTTGAATGTTATCTGAGTTCTGTCCGTTTAAGAATATTATAACAGGGCTTTGCGAACAGAATTTTCCTGATGTTGTAGTAATTAATCTCACTTTTAATAGTGGTTTAGATGACTCTTATTGCTATTATATAGCTAGTACAGAAGTTTTGCCAACTCATAGTTTGGATTAAAGTTGAATTTAGCTCTTGCTTTTTAATGATTAAAAAAAAAAGAAATCAATCTGCTGGCTCTATGGCTCAGGTATCATTTAAATGGCCAAAAGCCTTTTTTCTGCTGCTCAGCAGGAGCCTTGCTTGTGCTGATACATGTGTACTTTGTTCAGTGTATTTTTGTGATATCACAATGAATTAGCTGTATCCTTTAATTAGCTTAATTGTCTTTTTTAAATGGGAAAGAACTTTTCAGACCCCCTCCTCCCCCAAAGAAATCCCACTGTAACTTTGAAATGGCGGAACTGAATAGAATTCCCATGTAATATTTGCAAACTGGAATTTAAACAAAATCCTCCCAGACAGTAAACTGGAAATTAATTTCAGTTTCTTTAAGCTAGTCTTTTAAGTCTTTCAGGTACTTTTGGGGTGATTTTCACCCTTCAATAAAATTATAAAGTTCTAAGTTTAGGAAAATTTAACGTTGTTGCTGTTAATCACAAAACTTTTCTGTACTAAAGCTTTAGAAAAATGCAACTACCCATTCAATAGAATGTTTGAAGCCCTGCCTTAGAGGGAATAATTCTGATTCTTCCAGTTGCTTACAGTGGGGTGTGGAGCTGCTGGCTATGCTGCCAGACTGCAGTGTGCTGACATTAAGGCGCTGGGGCTGAGCTTCACAGCTGGAAATAGGTTTGTGTGCTGATGCACCCACAAGGTGGAAGGTATTCACCTGAATGTTTTTCCAAACATTTCATAGCTTGCCTCCTGTTCAAATTTATGCTCATGGAAAGAAAATTAAAAGCGAGGAGTATTCCTGCACTTGTGAAAACCCAAAACTTTCTTCCTGTGCCTAGATACTGTAGCTGCTATAAGTTTCAGGTGCTGCACTCTGGGGCTGGAAAATAGCTGTGGAGAGACTTTCTATTCTTAACTGGAATTTCCCTTCTTCCCTCTGAAAATACTTACTGAAAGACAGGAATTGGTCCCTGATGGTTAATTCACTGTCACAGACGATACAAGCCCATCTTTCCCAAAGAGCTTTTATTTACCCATACTATTACTTGGAAAGAATAATATTGTAAATGCCACTTTCCCAAAGGTCCACTGCTTTGGTATAGATCCAAAGTCTATGAATTTGTGTGTGAGTGCTGTTGGTTGTTTTGTCTGAGGTTACTTAACTGTCCCAGAAAGTGCAAAAATTGTTTAGCACTGGAACTGCATCAACTGTTTGGAGGTGTTATGCATTGCAGCTACTCATTTTAGCTGCAAGGTCCAAATTCCTGGTGTTACCCTCTGCTGTGTAACCCTTCCTTACTGAGATCAGGATTGCCTTTGTAGCAACTCTTTTTCTGTCTTGAACCCATGATTACCTTTGACAACACACCACCTACTTGACTTTGTGCAGTCTTGCAACTGTCATACAGTAACAATGACCTCTATATAGGTCTTTGAGGTGCTATGCTCAGTGTCAGGTTTGGTTCCTGTCTATCACTGCTTCCAGGAGATGCTTTGTGGCCATGGACTTGTCATGGACTCAGTATTCCAGGAACTGGATGGTGGCTCTCCCACTCATGTGGCTGATAACTCAAGCCCCCTATTTCCTTACATATAGTGTTTTTCATAGAATGCTTTTCCCCTCTGTGCTAGAAATCCAATAGGCATGGACAAGCTTAAATATAGAAAATATATTGTTTATGCTGCTTTTATCAATGATACTGCCTTCATCATGCATGTCTGCACTAAATATGGCCAGAATACCTCTGAGAAGAGGCAAAATGGGATAGATGATTAAGTCATGGAGAGTACATACTGTAAAGCTTCTAACAAGCATAATTCCTGGCTGCCATCATAGTGTGAATATTAAAATCTAGATTTTTCCATCAATTTGTTTTCCAGAATATCTTCATGACTACTTAAGTCTTTCTCCTCCATCATTATAACTAATTATAATCAAAATAGGCACATCGTGTGGTTTAAAAGGGGGAAGAGAAATGCTTGGTTTTGTCTGGGAGCAATTTAAGGCTGTGTAAATGGAGTAAGAATTTGCTTTGTCAAATGAAGAGGAGCATATGGGGGAAGCTTGTTCTTTGCAGCAGGATGGGAACAGCAGGAGAGGCTTAGGGCAGTGTATATGTGTGGAGGTGTGCCCCTGCAAGGCAAGTTAAAATTTACATTTGTAATTGCCACCGCTTTGGAAAACCTTTTGTTTAACACTCCCAAACTGCACATTTGAATGCCACAGCAATGCAAAAAGAAGGCATCAACAATATTGTAATCAAAATAAATATATTTTTATTTAAGTAATAAAAATGCTAGAAGGGTCAACTTCTTGCTCTAGCAGTGTGAGCTTTTTTTATATAATACTTATTAGTGACATTGGGATCTGCCTGTAGTGGCTGATAAGTGGTGGCCAAACTTCAGTGGTTTACCAGACTGTGAGAGTAATTTTGTGAATGGCTCTAAGGTGCTTAGTACAAAATCTTGCATGAGATCAGCTAATATAATTTTAAAATATTTTTGTACTTCATTTGAAATCCCCTTGTAACTCTTTCAGTTCTTGCTTTTGCTCTAACTGAATCACATGATAGCCTTTAGTTCATATCAACAGAATTTCCATTTGAACTTGTTTGATTATTTGTATATAGCTTTGTGTTTATCCTGACTTTTGACAGTCCTGCTCTACACATTGTACTACTGTTATGTGGCTGTTTTCGTTAAAAATTTGGTAGAAGCCAGGTCATTTCAGGATGACTTGCTAGAGATGCTAAGCCTGTTGTGGGCTTTAATTTTCTCAAAACTAACACTATTTCTGTAACCATAGAATTGAGCTAGAAAATGATCACCACAATGCAAGGAATGCAATAATACTGTTTATGTCTCTAAGCAGTTTGGTCAAAATCAGGTAGATGGCTGAAAAAGCTTAATGTCAATGTTTTCTGAATCTTTCATAGTGTCCCTCATCTTAATTTCCTTTTGTCTTTCTTCTCCACTCTACTTCTCTGAAGTTTTACTCCCTTTCTTGTTGCTGTTCATGAAACTGCAGCTTCCCTCAGTTTGTCCCAGCTTGCAGAACCATGATTTGTCCCTCAGCAAGACTATTTTTTTTACTACTTGCTTTAATACTACATTCATTACCTATCAGTCCTAAAGCTATGACTGAAATTGAATCCTTTGCTTAAAAAATTCAAATAAGACATGTACAAAGTGTCTGCGAGGCTTATTGGGAGTTTTATATGCAGGATACACAACAACTACAAATGATTATTACCAAGCTAAAAATAATTTCAAGATAATTGAGAATCAGCATCGGGTGTATCTGTCCACAAATCTGAGTTTATGCCTTTGTCTGGATCTTACTGCATTGGCTTCCTTGGAAGGCTTTCAAAAGCTTTTCTCCTTGCATCCTGGGCCAGGGTGGTGTCAGCTTAAGTGGAGGGAGAAGCATCAGATCCAGTTGCTGAGTTGCCATAGATGGAGAGAGCAGAAACCTGGCTGCTTGTGAAGTTAGTCTGGGATATAAACTGTGCTCGACTAACGGACTTTGTTGATAACTCTGCAAGCTGCACAACAGAATCAGTACAAGGATTTTTATTTCCCTTCAAGTATTTTATTCTGCACTACTTGAGCTCAGTAGCATGTCTCTTTACATAGAAATCACAGTCATAATTTATGGCATATGCTTCTGAATTTAGTACTTTGTAAAGTCAATAATCCTAAGTATGAATAAAAATTCAGCACTCTGAGCAGTAGAAGCCATTCTTATATTCCTAATATATGGTACCATTTTTAAAAGTTAAAAAAAATTTGTTTTCAGTTTGCCTCTAAATGGTTTCTGAATGATAGTTGTCTTCTTCAGCTGATTGCTTCTTTGACATCCAAATGACATCCTGTGTTGCACATTTATAATTTAAGATATGAAATAGGTTGCAAAGAAAAGAATGGAAATTGGGTTTGGTGTTAAATATATTGCTCTTAGGATAAAATTAGCAAGGAATAATGCATACATTTCTAGTCTTTATATTTACTTAGGACATACCCAGGCTAGAAGTGAATATATTGTATCATGATGTATATGTTCTCATACAAAAAATAGAAAAAAAAAAAAATATTTGTCAGTTATATGTAGAGTGCCTATTCTAAGACAGTGGGAATGTTGTATCAAAAAAAAAAAGTGTTCAATTTAACATCAAAGACCAAGACCATCTTTTATTTAATGGAAAGTGGTGGAGATAGCCCTTGATGAATTTAAAGAGCAAATTCCTTGCAGATATGCCTGTCATCTTTACTTGTATAAAGTTCTGTCTGTGAATTCTATCTTATGATTTTTTTGCTACTGGTGTTTTAAATTTTATTTGTGCTATATCTTCTGTTGGTATAGATGGAATTAAAGGAGTACATACCTCTTTATAATATTTTTTTGCAGAACAAACTCCCTCAAACTGTATTGGAAAAGAAGCACTGTGGAAGAATGTAAGCTTTTGCAAAACCTGGGAGGGTTTTGCAAGTACATTGTTATCCTGCTTCATACCACTTAGATGTAGAGTGGGCTTTTAAATTCCATGCCATTAAGGTTTATTGGATTATGGATCCCTAGGAACAGCCCAGCTGGTGCACACCAGTGGGTGGTGACTTTGGTAGCAGTTGCATGAGACGGAAGAAACTGCTGTGCCTCATGGCTGCTGCCAGCTATACCCCTGTCTCGTTCCCTCCTTCCTTGCAGCCTTATGCTGACATGGGTGTTGCTCACCTGTCAGCAGCTTTAGCAGTGCTGAGATGCCAAGTGAGCCAGTGGGTGCCGAAGCCTGCAAAGGTGGTTGGAGTTCAAATGGAAAGACCTAGATAGTTGCAAAATGGTGCTGGGGAGGGAGGAGGACCCACCTGGGCAGGAGGAGGAGGAGGGATGAAATTATTCCCCTCCCTGCTTTTTGTGTCAAGAAGTACTTGGCTCAGGTGTCTTGGAGACTGCAGAGTAGCTGGGGCATTTGATAGCATCTCGAGGATGAGTTCAAGTATTTATTCCTTTTCTTCTGTTCCTCCACTCCCACTTGCACAGAGCTGCAAATTGCCTTTTTATGAAAAGTGATTAGAAAACTTATACATTCATGCAGTATTTGGATTTCAGATTTGTGTATCTTTGGCATAGTTATAATAGCTTGTATTTTAATGCTTGAGTATGAAGGATGAAATGACTTAGGCTTACATTCTTGGTATCCATTTTTATCTACAAAATATGACCGTTCAATCTTTGTCTGATCAGTTGTTGCTCTCTTCTTGCCTGTAAAGGTTCAAAAGTGACTGTGTTTTAACAGCTCATTTTCTTTCTCCATCTTTTTACTTTCAGTAGTTCAGCCACAGGCTCTATTAGAGCAATCTGTGAATTCCAGGAGCAATAAAGAGAGCAAAAAATCTATTCTTGGAGATATGTTTACTTTTCTTGAGATCTACCTTGTCCTTATGCCTACAGTGTTTTGTCTGTGGTTATTAATTATAGTCAGGGCATAATTTTAAATTATTTGCTACTGCTTAAAACAATAAGGCTGTTTATTGAGGAAAACACAGTGCAAACTTCCATTTTTGAGAGACCTTTTTTGGTAAGAAAGGTCCTATGCATATTAGCAATTTTGGTGCTGTAAAATTAGGGGGTAAATGTTTCTTTTGGATATGTGCTGTTTGGACTACTAAACTGATTACTTTATAGAGGTCTCCACTCCAATCTTGACACATTTCTTGCTTTAACTCTTGATTAAAACTTTAGCTTATTGTCATTCTTTAAACAGAAAGGGGAGAAAACATTAAAAGGGTTGGACTCAATAGTGCTGGCAGAAGGAGGCATGAATTGGGTTTTATGACAACTGACTTCCCAAGACCCTAGAAAGAAATGAAAAAGTTCAGATGACAGGGGGTGTAATCAAGTCAATTACCTTAACTGCTTAACTGGATTGGAGTCCAAGCTACTGAATTAACATGCAACCCCCAGTGTCTGTCCATCTCCAGGTTGCAGTACGTTCCAGTCACTTTTTGGAGACTGGTGACATCCACTGCCTAAGAGATTAGCCATATTCTAAAAATACCTTATACAAATGTTTGACTTCTGAGGTCAGTATCTTGATGGTATATTTACATATAACCTTTTGAAAATACTGCAAAGATTTTGCAAATTTACTCAACAATGGATAAATTAAATGGCCTGTTGGTAGTGCTGGGTTAAGCTGAAGCCTGACCAGCTGAACTGAGTCACCATATCTGTGTTTCCATGCCACAGCCTCCTCCCCGCTACCTCCTTTCTGCTTGCATGCTTTCTTCATGTGATGGACTGATAGCATAAATGTCTTTTGCTTGCTGAAGGGAGACTTCTGCATTGCTTGGAGGATCATGACCTCCCTAACTCCTGCCAAAATTAAGTACCTTAAACAGCTATCATATACATAGTGTAGTTTTCACTGGAATACCTTAGTCTTTCATTTTTGATGGTTTCAATTTATTTCAGCTCATCTGTTTTTCCCTTCATAATTTATTTCACTATCTTTCTGCTACTTCCACATCTCTTAACAGGGTTGCAAATATAATAATACTTAAATATGACATAAGAAATATTTGAAAATGGGCAAAATTAGTTCCATCCTTTTACTTTCAAACACTAACTTTGTGATAACAGTGCTTCCATAAAAGAAGCCTTGATATCAGTGTGTTTCTGCTTTTGTCACTTGTCTCATCTTGCATCATTGCTTTTCTTCTGATTTTTTTCTTTTTTTGGAAGGGTGCAACCTAAAAGAGCTAGTAGCCACAGGAACATATAAAGTTTTGTGTTGATAGAGATATTTAAACTGTCTCAAACTTGCTTAACATTATGCCACTTATTCTGAGATTTGCTTGTAAGCCTGTATGTCATCTATAATGGCTCTCTTTATGATATGGAAAACAAAGGCACTAAGCATCTTGCATATTGCCTGACCTACATCTTTCTCCCCTAATGGAGCTGACAGCTCTCTCCCAGGAATGCAACAGGGACATTTTTTTTCTCAAGTGCTTCTTATAGTTTCTCAGGATCTCTCATCTTACTGCTCTGCAAACAAAAAGCAAAAAGACAGCCTGATTGCATTTGTTAGAAGTTTAATCAGTGATTAAACCAATCAAACTTGATACACTTTCATAGCTTCTATCAGAGTAGAGCCTTGGAAAGTCAAGGAGTAAAATTGCCACCATAATAAAAGCAGATCTTTACCGCTGGATTGACAAGTCCAAGTGCTTCCCCAGGTGTCTAACCATAACTCAGACAACTGTTAAATACAGCATTAGGTGTGGGTGAGAATGTAAATGGGCTGTTTTAAGATTACCACCATCACTTAGTTTGAATTTAAGAAAGCAAAAAACATGCAGCTGATTGAGTTCAGTGATCCTTTACTGAACCATTCAGTTTCTACTGCTTTATTGGAAAGCTGTGTTAATACTACATCAAGCATTTGCGTCCTCTTCCGCTGGCAGGAGAAAACTTTTGTAGTGGATTAAAATAAAGTTGCATCACCAGGCAATAATTCCCCTTCCAGGATTACCCTTGGCCTCGTTTATGTCTGGTTTCTGAAACTAATCAATGTGTAGGGAAACCAAAAAGTATTCTTACAGCTGTAGCTTTAGTTTTGTCTGTAAATTTTCAGGTCATCTGTAATATATTGTAGATGACACTGCTTATCAATAAAATTGACTTAAACATCTTAAACCCACAATTAGACTGAAACTGGCATTGCAAATATATGTTAGTAATAGAATGGAATACTCATTTTGTGAAATGATGATTTGTACTAGTTTATAAATTAAACTTTTAGTGTTATAATTGGCCTACTAATGTACTGTTAATATCTAAAGCTAGCCAAGTTGATCTATTGTTAGGCAATAAAACTCTTGCAAACAAACGGTGACAATAAGTCTGTTTTGTAAGTTTTTTTTTTTTCTTTAAAGCCAGATGATAGATCCTTCAAAGGGGATCTGAGAGAATATCACTTAAAAGTGCTTTGTTGATATGACTTTAAGGATGGTAAGCCTTTTGCTGAGTGCTACCCAAAGAAGTGACCTGTCTGGTCACCTGATGGTATTTGCCATTGTTTTTTGGGAAGGTGATTAAATACATCAAATGAATACATAATGTTTAATTACAGAAAACATCCAAGGAAAAGCTTATATTAGTTGTTCAGCAGAAAGCTGTCACCAGTCTTAGCTCTTAATAGTGTTATGCTCCAAAAGTGCCTTTGTCTGGCATCAAGAAAGTCTTTGATCCGAAAGTGCTTGTGGGATTATTAACCTGTAAGCCATGTGAAAGACTTCCTCAGGTTCAAACAAAAATTACTTTGCTCTAGCAAGGCAAATGGGAAAAGTGGCTGCTGAGTGCCAGGCACTGGACTGCTTGGGCAGACCTGGTGAGAGAAAAGCCATGGGCAGAAACTTGTCTGTGCTAGAACAAAAAATGGTAAATAACAGAGGAATGACTTTGTGTGTATCAATCCATCATGTGAATTTCACGATTTCAAAATGGGAGTGTACTGTTGCTTTTTTTTGTGGTTTTTTTTTTTGTTTGTTTTGTTTTTGTTTTTGAAGGAAAAGAATTTGTTTGGTATCTGAATAAGCAGGCTGCTACTGAGATCCCCTTCCCTTTAATATTCCTCTAAATGGAAGCAGCCCTGCAAATCTTGTTCT
Source organism: Megaceryle torquata (assembly GCA_024611175.1). Taxonomy (NCBI): domain Eukaryota; kingdom Metazoa; phylum Chordata; class Aves; order Coraciiformes; family Cerylidae; genus Megaceryle; species Megaceryle torquata. Next base: position 160,665 of record JANIJG010016293.1, read on the forward strand.
CCAAAGATTAATTGTTGGACCAGAAAGCTTCTACCACTGAGTTTCAAAGTAGAGAAAAATCCTACAACTGTGGAGAAAATCTAGCTACACTTAAATGTATGAACTCTACAACTCTGTGTTACTGATTGGAAGCATTTTGACTTTCCAGGTTCTCCAACTTGGAAAAAAAACCAAACCAACAAAACCCCAATGTTTTTCCTTTTTCATAAAAAAATTGTGGTCATCTTTGTTAATTATTTTATTTTCTTCACAATAATCCAATGTGAAATAATAAACATCCATGCTGTTCAGACCATTACTTTGTACATTACATTTATATTCTTCCCAGAATATTTTTTTGATTTTATTAAACTTTGAAGTGTTTGCAGGTGACAATATTCCACTGCAGTGTATTTAATGTCTCTTCTCACACTCAACAAAACAATCCTCAGCTAAATGAGAAGTCCTGAAACAAATAACTTTAACTTTTAACCTTCTTATATAGCCTTGAAAATAAGAAATAGTTATCCAAAAGACAAGTGTTTCATCTGGATAAATGTATTGCTTGTGAACAATGCTGAACATTTAATATTAAATTAAAAATATTAATCCTCACTTTCAGCTGAATCACCATTGCCAGAAAAGAGAAATAAACTTTGACTACATCCCCTCAACGTCACAAGTTTTGCTAATAACTTTATTCTCCTGCGTAGTTACTCACCTCTGTTACGATAACTTTGATGTTCTATATTCATATTATATCTTATAGTGAAGGATGTCAAAAAAGCCCTGTAGTAAATTAATGCTGTCTCTTTGGATTTCTGCATCCCATCATAGCTAACCAGATGATATGCCTGTGCAATGAAACTCCCCCGGGAGCTGAGTTATGATTTTATTGAAACAAATGGTATTTCTTATTGCAATTTAAATTGTCCCCTGAATGCTACCAAAAAAGCTTCCAGTTTTTTTTCCTAACCCTGAAGCTAAATTACTATGGAGGGGAAAACTTTAAGAAATATTATTTATTCCTAATAAAGAAGTTAGAAAATGAAATGGATTGTGGAAGAGAAATGCTTAGGAAATGGAAAAGGTCCTACAGAGGATGTGGAACTCTTAGTTAGGAGTTGTGAGATGGAGGAGGAAGACACAATAGATTAGTCTGGAGCTCCTGAGGGACTTGAGTGCATGCAAATAATAAGTAAAAGTAATATTCTAAAAGATACTTTCAGGATTTGTTTATGGCCCAGCTGCTGTTCCAGAGTGAGTACACTATAAAAACAGTTTCTGTTCCATAGTGGCAACTTTTCACTGGTGCACCTCTGAGCTAAAATGTAAAAACATAGTGTGTTTATCAGCTTTAAGGCAGATAAATTATGGTAGAAAAATGTGATGTGAATACTTGGAGAGGGAACTGGCGCATGCTAATTCAATTGTGGGTTTTTTTGTGTGTGGTGTGTGTTGTTGTGTGGTGATTTTTTTAGGGATTTTTTGTTTCAGTTTTATAAATCCCCTTATTAAAATTCACTGGGGCTCAAATACAAGGGAAGATCTGCCCATTTAAAAGGAGAATCTATTCTACAAATTAATGACATTTCAAGCAAACTTGGAGGAATAAATGGAGTTGAGCATGGAGGCAGGAGAAGGAGCAATCAGCAGGTTGCAGCTGTTTGAAGTGACAGCTCAGAGGATTTACAAATGTAGCTGTTCTGACTATATTGCTTGAGTTACAATAAAAAATAATGGAAGTGGAGTTGAGAGACAATGACTTAAGTTGATGGAATAGTAGCAATGCATTTAAACATACAAAGGATTTTGGAAATGGAGGAACCACAGAAAAAGGAAATGAAGGAAAACCAGAAAATGGATATAAGATTGTCTCAAGAAGCTCTGTAGGTGTCAGGTGTGCATCCTAGTGGAGAGTGTTTACTAAAACATTAGGATTGTTCACGTGGCTTTGTATGGTGAAATATTTTTCACCTTGTGTAATGGGGAGCAGCTGGGAGTATTTGTACTGGTATAAGCAATTGCTACTTGTACCTAACTCTAATGAAGCTGTATGTTTCCATACGGACATGTAGTATGCACAGACTGGAGAAGTTACAGCACCGGGTTGCTTAAGTCTAAGCAAGTCCACCAAAGGACTTGTGTGTGAGGCTTGAGGAGTGTTCCACTTCATTATGGTGTCCCTCAGCAGTGTGAGTTACTGTAACCAGCCACAGGCATCCCAGTAATTCATTGCGGGTAATTGTGAGGCCTTGAGTAAGGACAGTTGATGTGTTTTGAATAGGTGGCACTGGCAACTCCTGTACTGAGACTGTTCATTGTTAGGAGCCTGATGATAGAATGGGTAGAGAGAGGCCACACAGGAAACCTAGAATAACCTGGAGATATTGCTGGTGTCAGTCTATTGAAGATATACACTGGGTCAAATGGGATATAACAAAAATGCTTGGATGAAGGAAAGCAGGTACACTTTTTGAAGTGATGTAGTAGAAAGAAATATGTCAAGCATGGCCATTTTTAGGTCTGGAACCTGGAAGTTCTATGAAAGTTTTTCCAGGCTGATGACAATAAAACAGCAGCTCTGAGGGAGAATATTTGAAATTTATAATTGCTTTAAGCTCACTGAAGGGAACAAACACACACACACAAAATCAAATGGCTTCTGTGCAATGGTAGGTGAAATGAGTAGAAAGATGCTAGTTTTTAGAAAGCAAACTAAAATGACCATGTTAGTATAGCTGTTCTTCAGAAACCAAGGGTACTGCTTGTTACATATGTCTCCTGTAATTGAGATTAAATTGGAGCACTATAGTGAATGCAAAAAATAGTATCAGTCATCAGTAAGGCCTTTACTCTGAGATGGAGAAATTAGTGTTAATTATAGAAGCAACATGATCAGAAGAGCCTCTAAAATAACTGTGCTGGAAAAGGCAGGCCAAATTTCTTATAATTTAGTTTATCCTTAATTTGTATGAGAATATACCTTTTTCTTAGCTGGAGTGAAAAATACAAAATTAAGGAGCTGAGGAAAAAGTTGCAGTTCATGTGGAACTGTTGTTCAGTGCTTCTTAGTCATCCATGGGAAGGCAAAATCTGTAGCTAGCAAGTAGTCTATAACAGCTAGAAATGGAGATATCTTTTAAGACTTCCTACAGAACACATCTCTTCAGTCTGCTGTTAGCTGCTGCATATTTTTGTCACTATTATATATTTCTTTTTACATATGTATAGTATACTAGCGTGTGTTAGTGTGGTCTGAGGAAAACTTAAAGGATGAATTTAACCTTCTGATGCACTGCTAATAGCCAGTCAGTAAGAGCCTTGAGTGTTTTGTTTTAAAATCATTGCCTTGTAAATAAATGTAGAATTTTTAATAAATCCTGCAAAATTTCATAATAAAAACATCACCAGTCTGTTCTGGGTTCATTCACTGTGATAAACACGGAATTCAACAAAAGCAGGGATGTATAAAAGTGTTAGTGACAGACAGTCTCAGTATCTTGTGCTGCTCTGTTTTCCTGTGTGTCATTGTAGAATGGCTTCTGACAAATGGAAAAAGTCTTCAAAAACCATGTGTAAGTTAGTACCAGCTTATGAAGTGTTCAAAGCATGGTTAATTACAGCTGTGTGTGCTGCAGCTCTGCACAGAGTGCTTGATCATGCTCCTTGGTTGCTGATGGAAGGGTCACTGTGGAGTTAGATTTGACTGGAGATGGACAAGCAGGGAAGTATTGTCCAGCCTGTGAAAGTGTTAGTTAGGCTTGGAATTTTAAGCAACTTCAGGATATTGGATAGCATGCATGCAGTAACTGCCTACCTAGTACATTAAAGTTTAAAATTACAATAGCATTAATAAAAGTCATGAAATACTAAGCTGCCGTGTACCTGCAAGTCTTGTATGATAGTTTCAACATCTTAGAGGAAAAAAAGCAGTTGGAGATGCTGTTGTATGGATTGTGGAGAAACTGAGGGAGAGGTGCCTGGGAGATCTGAACAAACACTGTAATTTCTGTGAATATTCACCTTCTGAAATGAATTAACTTTTAATTGTATTTATGGAAAATGGGAAGCCTTGTTCATGTACAGACTGTCAGTCTCGGTCTGCACTTAGACAACTATCCTGGTTTGAGTGAGAACAGAACTAATTCTGTTCAGTGATTTTACTTTCCAGCTCAGTTCTGCTAACTAACTGCACTGTCTGAAGTTAGCAGCCTGTTTTCACAGGCAGTGTCTGCTGCCAGCAGTGATA
>JANIJG010016294.1:0-28740 GCA_024611175.1 Megaceryle torquata
AACCAGACTAAGCCCTTCCCCAGGGCTCAGTATTGGGGCCTGTTCTCTTTAATATCTTTATCAATGATCTGGATAATCAAGGGCACCCTCAGCAAGTTTGCAGATGACACCAAGTTAGGCAGGTGTGTTGATCTGCTTGAAGGTACGAACACTCTGCAAAGGGATCTGGGCAGGCTGGATCGGTGGGCCAAGGACAGTGGCATGAGGTTCAACAAGACCAAGTGCTGGGTCCTGCATTTGGGTCACAACAACCTCAAGCAGTGCTACAGGTTTGGGGATTAGTGGCTGGAAAGCTGCCTGGTAGAAAAGGACCTGGGGGTGCTGGTTGACAGCCAGCTGAACATTTGCCAGCAGTGTGCCCAGGTGGCCAAGAAGGCCAATGGCATCCTGGCCTGTATCAGAAATGGTGTGGTCAGCAGGAGTACGGAAGTGATCATCCCCCTGTACTCAGCACTGGGGAGGTCACACCTTGAATACTGTGTTCAGTTTTGGGCCACTCACTACAAGAAGGACATTGAGGTGCCAGAGTGCGTCCAGGGAAGGGCAACAAAGCTGGTGAAGGGTCTAGAGAACAAGTCTTACAAGAAGCAATTGTGGGAAATTGAGTTGTTTAGATTGGAGAAAAGGAAGCTGAGGGGACATCTTACTACTCTCCACAACTACCTGAAAGAAGGTTGTAGTGAGGTGTGGGTTGGTCTCTTCTCCAAAGTGACAAGAGGTAAGAGCCTCAAGTTACACCAGGGGAGGTTTAGGTTGGCTATTACAAAAATTTTCTTCACAGAGAGGATTGTAAAGCACTGGAACAGGCTGCCCAGGGAAGTGATGGAGTCACCATCCCTAGAGGTGTTTCAAAAATGTGCAGGGACATGGTTTAAGGGTTGGACTTGATGATCTCAAAAGTCTCTTCCAACCAGAATGATTCTATGTTTCTTTGATTAATGAAATACAGTACCTACTAAATTGTATTTTGTCTGTGATAGCAAAATACATTGGTGAGGATATGAAGAAAAAAGATTGAGTACATCGTGCTTTCAGACAAACACCTAACCTCTCCAGTTCAGACAAGGTACTATGAAATCATGTGCTTCTTCCGACCTGTGCTTTACTTCCGAAGTTTGTCAAACATTTCTTTCTACTGCTGTGTTAGGACAAAAGATTCTTTGTCCCATAAGCATTTATGAAGTGCATGCATCAACACCTTTATTAATTGTTCAGTAACCACACAAGACCTATTATTTAACTGCCTCATTGGATCAATACTCGCTTTTGTCCTTCTTAAGCCGTAAAAGATGATTACTGCATCTTTTCCTGGAAGAACAGATTCAGTACTTTTTTTTTTTAAATAAAAGTGTTGAAACCCCTAAGCTGAGTAAACATGTAGGCATACTTCACCCATATTCTTTTCACTGTTCTCCTGTTCTGTGATCAGAATAAACAGTAAATGGAACAAAAAGCTTATATGTATATGTATTTGCCAAAAGCTCACCTTTAGGATAAACAAACAGACCACAGTAGAACATATGAAAAAAAGGAAAACATCCTGTTGCCACTGACAGTAATCACTGAAAGCACACAGTAAACAAGACCGTGCATCAATGAAGTATCAAATGAAAGGAAGAGAATAGACAATGACAGAAATATTATCAAAACCACAGAAAAGGCATATTTTGGAGCAGGAAGAATTCAGGTGATACTGCTCAATATATACCTAAGGTTTAATACAACTGAATTCTGGGAGAATGCAGGTGATAAGCTTTAGTTTATTTAAAACAGAGGTTTACCTTTACTATCCAATAAAATTTCTCTGTTAAACAGTAGAATATTTCAGTTCTCCTACCTGCCACTCACTTGGATGAAGGCCTGGTACCACACATTGCAAATCTGTTCTGAATCACCTGAACTGAACAGCAGGTTGTCTGTCCCAAATACAGATTGCTTGCTCTCTGATGAGCTGTTTTCAGTGAATGCCTGCACATACTCCATGTCCTGAGAAATCCGGTCTCTGTGGACATCAGTAAGGGCTGTTTCTGGGGATAAGGCAACCAGGACCATGCCTCAGCAAATATCATGATGCAACAGCATTCTCCTGAACAGTAAGGGATGCAAATCTGTGGTCTAGAGATCACACATCTCACAGTACCGTTTAGATATAACTTGGAGACAGCTCTGGTACTCACTCAAAAATACATCCTAGGAGTATGTGTCACTAGCATCCTCTCACAGCACTTTGGATTGGTAGGACTGGAATCTGTTCTGTCACATTTTCAAAATCATAGCATCATTTCACATAATCCCAGACATTTTTGGTTTGCATTTGTCAGGTTATTTATGAGACTACACTGAGATTAAAAGTCCTCCTCTTTTTAACTCAGGAATTTATGAGATCATGTTGATCTTTTAAATAAGCATGTGTCAGGTTCTTTAACAAGACCATTATAGCAATGAAAGTATTTCTATCATCCTTTTCTATTCAGGGAATTCATTGTGTCTTTGCTCAGTTCTTCCACACAGCCTTTTCAGTTTTCTCTAATGAAATGATTCTCATGTCCAAATGCAAAATTTTCTGACAGATTTCTGGGTGCTGGTAGTGTTTATGCAGTTCTCAGAACAAGGATAGTTATTCTAGTTGTATTCATTGAACCAGAGGATTCAATTCCTTATTTGCTCATTTTCTATGCAGTTCATGGAAAGCAAATTCATGTATTTATTTCGCTATCTCTTATGTACCAATCACACAGAAGAGTAAGGGTATTCTTTACTCATCATAGTTCCTCCTTTTGCCTTGTTTTCCCTCGACACAAGCCTGAAGTTTCTGAATGTCTTTGGTGTTGCTTTTCTCCTTTTGTAAGTGGCTGTCAGTGTTTTGCTGTCATCTCTCGTTCTTGGAGAGAGGGTCCATAAAAATCTAACCTCCTATGTAGAGATGAATTGTATTCTTTTGCACAGTGTTTGGGAAGTCCAACTGCATCCCAGACTGCTGGCTCTGATCACACTCTCTGATTCCCTCAAAAGTGTAGGCCTGACAATGAGCTTCAAGCCCTCACACACTCGCCTGGCCAAGGGGCACAAGGCCAACTGGAGGTACCCACACCATTTTCCAGCGAAGATGCTCCCTTCTGCCATGTCCCCGACAGCCGGGGTGCGATGGGTCTCCAAAACCTTTTAGAACCCAACCCGCGGGTGGGCCCTTCTCCCTGTGCCTACCCACGGCCACCTGCGCACCTCGAGCTGCTCGCTCCCATCTCACTCCAACCCCCACTGCGCCAGGGGGACTGCGGGAAGGGCTCTCGCCCCGACCCTGACCCCGCCGGCCCCAGAAGCGCCGTCCTCCCGCCTCCGCTCCCTGAGGGCACCGCGACGCCACCTCCAGTCTCTGCCCCGCGCGGCTGGAGGACGGACAGCAACGGCCGCGCGCACAGAGGCGCAACGTCCCCGCCTGCCGCCAGCCTAGCGCTGGGCGGGCGGCGGGCGGGCAGCGCTGCTGCGCGCGTGCGCGCCTAGGGCAGCCGGGCGGGCCACTTTCTTCTTCCGGGGTGGGCTTGTCTAGGCGGTTGGGGAGGTTTGTGCTCCATGGTATGGAGTGTCGCGCGTGCGCGGCCCAGAGCGGGTAGAGCTGAGGCGGCCCGCACCCAGGTGAGGGGCGGACCGGCCTCGGCCGGCTCGGTGGAAGGCGGCGGTGAGGGAGCGGTGGCAGCTGTGGGGTCTTGGGCCTCCCGGCCGTTCTCGGAACATGCTTCGCCTCGCTGTGTGGCGGGGCGGCGGCTCGGGCCCGAAGGCTAGGTGGCTAGGCCCACCTGCGCGGAGGCCTCTCGTCCCGCCGGGCACGCTACGAGGGCACCCCATATGGGCGGGCAGAGCTCCGAGGCTCCCCGCCGCCTAGGCCTGGCGTGTGGGCGAGGCGCCGGGAAGGCGGTCGGGGTGGGGTCATCACTCGCCGCTGCGGCGGGAGGGAGAGAGGGAGGCCCATGGGCGGCGGGGATGGCTCTCTGTGCTTCTCACCGGTGCGCGACGGAGCACCTGCCGGGCGGGCGGGAAGCGTCCCACGGCCGTGTCTCGAGAGAGTGGCGCTCCTGTCTTACTCTCTGTTGTGGTGGTGGTGTTCTTGTTTTAGTTTGTCCGTAAGGGAAGAGAAGAAGTGTCGGTCCTTCCTTGGGCTTCCTTGATGCAAGGCTAGCAGATGGCGCGTTCTTATTGTAGACCTCATTCTGTTTTTTAGTTGTGGGGTGGGTTTTTTTGAGATTAGCATCAATGTGTATCACTTTCTTAAAAATTACATTTCTTTAAGAAAGGTCTCAGTAATGGAAGTGTGATTTGGGACTTAAACCTCCTCTTAAATCTCATTTTCCAATTCAGGGGTAGCATCCAGGTTGCTCTTACGTAGTTACATTCACTCCATAACATGTTAGCAGGTCGACAGGTGTGACTGGAAGTGGAAAGAAAAAAATATGCAAATAGCTACAGAGTAAATTCTCTTCTGCTGACCATTATTCTGTTTTTCTTGTAGTTATATAGACAAGTCACCCTAGTAGTTCAGTACTGTTATTTAATGTGCAGAATTCAGTACTGGAGGTGCTAAGGCTCAAGGTCTTGGAGAAGAATTCTAAAAGCCAGTTGTTAGGACCTTAAGAAGAAACTTGCCTTTCAGGGTAGATTATTCCAGAATGTCTGCTGCAATGTCATTTGAAGTAGCTTGCTGTGGATACTGCTGTTGATGGACTGCTGGCCTGACTGATGCGGACCCTTGAGTATTTGTAATTTAAATACGCGTCTCTAACATGAGACACAACTTCAAAGGGTTGCTTTATAGGAAAATAATTTCTACGAATAACATCGGACATAATTTCTGCACTTAATGCTGTCATTCTTGTTAGGGAAACTCTCAGCTACCTCCAAGAAAAGCAGAAATTTTTCACTGTTTTACTAGAGTCTGCCTACCCTTAGGAAGCAGCTGAGGGTTGAGATAATTCTGTAGTATGGGAGGCCATAATTTAACTGTGTATTTTTCAGATTTTCATAGCTTTTAGTTTTAGCCTTCTAGTGTTCTTGTTCTGGGTGTGGCAAGAAGAGGGCATTTCTAAGGCCATGTCTCCCCTAGGATTGCAGGTTTAGGATGTGTTGTGCTTCTAGCAGCATGAAGAAGCACATTCTCTGATTGCTTACTTTACATTCTTTGCTCTGATGACTTGCTTTACTCTTGAGAGTGAAACATACTTTAGCAAAACCGCATCTTTTGTACCCATATGGGCTTCACCCAGCACTGCTGACTTGTTTTGGGATGAAGTCCCTGGGCATACAGTTTTGTGAGATAAATGTGGACTGAGTAACTTAATTCTTAAAAAAAAAAGTTGTTTATGAATACCCTTTAGCTTTTAATTTAGTTTTTTTTTGTTTTGGTTTGTTTTTTTTTTTTGAGTGGAGAAATATGTCCAATACATTAGTATTGAAAGAATGCAGTGTAGACAGAAAAATTTGAGATATTTCTATTCTGAAAGTCTCCAGTTAGCTCACTGACAATGTAAAAAGAGATGTGCAACTATCCCACTTGACTCAGAGGGCATTGATTTAATTACAGATAACAACCAGACACTTTGTATCTGCTATTTTATCTTGGTTACCCGTGTGGCTGAACTTCATATGATAGGGCATTACATTTTTAGTAGATCAAGAATTTGCATTCCTGTTTCCCAAATTTTGTTTGTACAGTAAGGAGTTACTGTCTTGTCTGACAGAATTCATAACAGAGTTAGAAATTACTTAGACACTGTGCTCTCCAGATGAATCTAATGTGAACTTTACTCAGTAATTTTAAGAGATTAAAAGATTCTACTTCAGGTAGTTCAGTAAGATTGGCTGACCTGTGCTCTGTACTTCAGCTTGCTCAGCCACTGAAGAAAGGAGCAGAATGAGATGAATGCATTCTGCCCCTTCAACTGCATCTGTGTCTTCAGTACTTCTAAAATACATTTGATTTATTGGTGGTGTTCACAGCAGTAGTAATAAAATAAAGGATTTTTTTTTTTAAGTAAAATATCTGTGCTATATTTCTACTTCAATTAATTTCTTTCTTCCTATGCATTAGGTTTTTTTGGCCATCTCTTCACCTACCCTAAAGGACTCGACAGCCATGCCTAGAATGATACTCTTTTTCTTGTAGCTGGATAAGGAAACTGAAAGATTAGATCATGGAAACTTTCCTGAAACTTAAAAAAATCAGCTTAGGGCAGATGGAAAATTTTAGTCCAGAAGATTCTACAAAGTAATGTGTGAATTGATGCAAAGAATTGTTGCCTATCCTTTCTGCTCTTTAATGCATTATTAAACATGCATAATTTAGAGAGTTGTGCAGGGAATAAACTGGTTTTACTTACAGGCCTTAGCTTTCCTAAATGTGTGATAAATATAGCAAATGTGAAGCTAGGAATTTTAATAAAATCCTACAGATTGCTTAACAGATACATCAAACCTCCGATAACCAGATTTCCATAAGGACAGACTCTGCCTTTGTTTTATACTGATGGAACTTTCTTTAGATTCAGAGAAAATCCCTCTTTTTTTTGTAGTTCTGCAATGGAAAAGGTGTCAAAAACTGCCTGCAGCACTATGGAAGCATGGAGACAAAGTAGTCATCTGTTGAGACCCTCAAGGAACTATTGGGCCAAGTGACAGAAATGAAGAGCTTGAAACACCACTTCAGCATGGCGGCAGCTGAATCTGACAAGGACTCTGGATATTCAGGTTTAGAAAAAACACCATTTTGCCTTAATTTGTTGTTGATCTTGCTCAGACTTTGCTTTTACTGGTGATGTTTGATAAATCTGAGTCAGTTTGTCTCTCATTACCTTGGAGAGCCTTTGTATGCAAGACAGGTTGCATCTGCAATCATCCTACCGTCAAACTTTTTTTGAGTAAAGCTTTATGTAGTAATAAAGTTCATCCTGTAAATTTGAATGCATGGGAATTTTAAAATGTACCTGATAAGGAAATAAATGGAAGAATCTCAGACTTCAGAGTCTAGAATTGGAGATGGCAAAATTACTTTTTGTTCTTTGCAGTGATGAATGAGCTGTTGGATTACGCCATCTAATGTCTCTTACAGTTCGACCAGATTGTCAGTAGAACCTGATAGAGTAATTACTGTAACATCAGTAAAATGTAGTCATGGTGTGCCATTTTAATAGTTAACAAAAGTGTGCAAAGATGGCCTTTAAAAGGGGAAAAAAAAAAGCTTTTGTATGACATACCTGCCTTATTGGATGTGTGGATAGAAGATTGCAAGACACAAAATTCCCACAGCCCAGACTACAGCTGTGGCAGTGCTGGGGCCTATAGTTCTTTCCTACACCATGTTTTAGAGCAGTCTTCGTGATGGCATGCAGTCCTTTGGAGACTAAATACAAAAGAACAAAAAGGAATAGATATATATTTTTTTATTATTTTTTTATTTTTGGTGACAATATTTCCATGAGAACTGCCCTGGAATATTAAGCCTCTTATTACAGGCTATTTGACAGCTGTCACAGCAGGTCTAATTTTATTGCAAGTCCAGAACTAAACTTTATTGGGTTTTGTGAGTTGGTTGAAACAGAATAGTAAAACTGAAAGGAGGTAGCAAGCATGCTGCATGTGAAACTAACAGCTGAATTCTGCATCTGACAGATGGAAGTTCAGAGTGCCTGAGTGCTATGGAGCAGACTGACTCGGAGGATGTGCTGAATGCATTGTGTTGGAACGCAGAGGATGGGCCATGGCAATGCCCAGTGACCACAAGCAACTCCTTTCCTACACTTTCTCCTATGGTCGTAATGAAAAATGTGCTAGTTAAGCAGGTAGGGAAGAAATGTATTGAATATATTGGATGTTCTTAAGTTTTAAAAAATAATTTTCATTTCAAAAAGATTTTACAAAGTTGTTGCAGTTTAGAAAGTAACTGGTAACTTGAAAAGTTATACTGTAACAGCCAGTTCTTTTGAGAGGCAGCTGGAATCACTAAGGTGGGAAAAATGTGGAGAAGCTCTGCTACATCTGGTAAACCTCTTTGTCTCGGTTCTTAGTCCTAGTTCTTGGGTCCTAGAAGTGCTTTAGGTGCAATGGGAAATGCTAATCCAGAATGTTAAAAATGAAAATGTTAAGTCTATATCTGAAGTTAGCTGTGGTATTTTTACTTCAGTAGTTGTTTCTCTTAATTGCATGTGATGGCTCACACTGCAACAATTACATTCCCTATTTGTGTCCTCCAATGTCTTATGTGGCCTTCCTCCAGAACACCTGTGAGACTACTACATTGCAACAGAAGGTATGAGAGCTCCAGATTTAAACAATTGCCATACTATTAGACTTCTAGCTCTCTACTGCTGTTTTCTGAGCGGAGCAAAAGTTCTTCAGCATTTTTTATTAAAATACTTTTGAGAATAGAGTGAGAAGGGGAAAAAAGAACATAGATCCTGATTCTTTTTCTACTGAATCTGTTTTGGTGACAAGCAGAACTTATTAAATTCAAATGCTAACACAGATACAGGTTTCTATTAATATTTGGCAGATTTATGGGGGAGATGGTTCGGATCTCTGAGCACTGTGCTTTATTTTGGCAAGAAACAACTTTATTTTATAGTCGTGTTCCTAGGTGTATATCTAAACAAATGCTGAAGTTTTCATATAATAAGGAGTAGGCAAGCTTCACCAAAGGGCTTTTGGCCCAGAGCTGAAAAATTAAACACTAATTACTGTGAGAGTCTAATGTTAAACTCCATGTTGTGTTGCAGTTAGGTGAAGTAGCGTGTGTGTGTGTATATATTTATCTTTTAGAAAAGCTAAAATATATAATAAAAACCTGGTAGTGTAGCAAACCAGGAATTTGGGGAGGAAGAGTTTGATGTAGATAAAATTACTAGACTCAGTTCTCCTGAACAGTGTGTCATAATGTCTAAGTCCAGTTATGTATGGTTAAGTACAATAATATTAAATTGAAAAAAGTTTACTGCAAGAAACAAAAGCAAAAAGATAATTGTCTTTCTGCCTGTTTCCATTATGCTGTTACCTCAGGTATTCATGCTGGTCATCTTTTTAAAATGGTCTTTTCAGCACAGCACTCAGTTGAGCCCACTGGACCAACAACAACAAAAAAATGCAGCATCCAGATACTGCTGTTTATTTGTTGCAGTTTCAGTTTCAATCAACACCATCCTTCTGTCTTGGAACCACTGTGATCCTGCACAGTAATGGTTACCTGTTGTCCCAGTTTCAGGGAGTAAACAGCTAACAATATGGTTACTCCAAAAAAAAAAAAAAAACCCAAACCCAAACCAAGCAGGGATTAGTCCTCTGAAACATGGTGCTATTTGTGGCAAGGTTTCTGTAAGTCTTGTAGAAGTCCTTAGTAAATAGGAAGGCTTTTTGGACAAGTGACACTGATACATGCAGGGTATTAGCTTTCATTTAAAAAACCCTAAAACACAGCACTTCGTAGAATTAGTAAAATAAATGTGTCCTGTAATAGAAATGAGATTTTGGGTAGGAGAGCAAGAGCAGAACAGAATGCAATATGAGTGGAAAGAAAAGTAGCTAACAGAGATAAAGGAAAAAAAAAAAAAACCAACCCGAGAAAACACAGCCAGCTACCACAGCTCTCTTGGCCTCAGTTATTTTGGGGCTCTGCAGTGCTAATTACTGTAAAATTGTACAGTAAATGACAACTTCTGATCCCAAAACCTTGCTTCTTAAGGCTGTATATTCTGTCCTGTGTAGCTGTGGTATTTATGTACTTCCTCATGCCTAACATCTCTAGATATCTTCCTTTTGAATGTGTTTGTCCTTTCTTCTGTGATAAGTTAGTAATATTTCTTTTCTACAGCTATTTTTTTTTTCTGTGCCCCTGTTCTATGAGCATCTTGCTTACTGAACAAAAAAAATTTTGTCAGAGTAGGCAATTGAATCTCATCTCCAAGTCTCAGTGTCGCATTTGGTGGCTAATACTTGCTTTTGGCAAGTTCAAATCCTTTACTGGGGAAATGGACTTCAGCAAAGCACGTTAGTATTTCCTAGTTTAAAATCTTATGAGACAGGGGTAAAGGAGATGGATTTCACATAACTCAGTATCGTACCAAAAATAATAAAATGTACTTGTGCTTGTTAAAAACTGTGCCTTCAGCAGGCTCACCCAGTAGCATTCCAAGTTACAAAGAACTGGAAAAGTTGCTAGCAGTATATTGTATTAGTATAATTGTAGTGGTAATAACTTAAGTATCTTAAGAATTGAGAGTTTACCTTGGGAAGAAATAGTATCTCTTAATAGACTATTTGGTATGTTTTGAGAAAAGCAGGCATGCTTCTTGGCTAGCAGATCTCATGAAGATCTATAGTAATGTACTGGAGGAGGAAGAGGTAATGCCTTGTAAAAAGTGATGTATTCCCCTGTGTTGCAGACTATGGTTTGTGGGAAGGAGTAAAAACTTAGGCATTTTTCTTGAAATACAGTGCTTTTAAGGTTTATCAAGGCACACTATTTCACCAGAGGTATGGAATTAAACTGCTGTGATCTTACAACAAGCTTCTTTCCTTGCATTGGATGATATTCAGCATTTTTTAAAATACTGCATGGTTTTAAATTTATTGAAGCTTTGTATTGTACTTAAGATTGTGAGACTTGCTGTACAGCTGTTACCTATTTTAAATAACCATTTCAAAAGCTTGCTGTAAGAATAGAACTGACAAGATGAGAATTGCTGCTTTTCAACAAAGAAGGTGTCTGAGCTGTTCCTAAAATGTCTTTGCAGTCTTTCTTTGACTCCTTTAAAATATTTTATAACTATACTGCTTAATTATTTTTCAACTTTTCTGTATGTTTGTTGTTCAGCCCTAAGTCTAGGTCAAAACTTATATGAGCACTGTATACAATATAAGTATGCATTGTAATCCTCATTTAGGAAAGCATGTATAAATTTGTGTTGAATTGTTTTTAAATGTATTTCCTGTTCCATAGTAAAAGGGTTACGGATTACAGCTTTCATTCTAGTGCTGTGATCTGTTGTCAGAAAAAAAGGAGCTTGGAAAGCTGTTCTTAATGTATTAGTTGGACAGTGTATAACAAATATGGAGAAATGTCATGTCCACTTGTTTCATTTAAGATTTTCTTAATCCTCTTCTACAATGGTTTTGTAAGACTTCTGTTTTTTTCCCCATTTGTGCTTCTCAGGGGAGTTCATCACAGCTCCAATCTTGGACTGTGCAGCCATCCTTTGAAGTGATTCCAGCTCAGCCACAGCTAGTGTTTCTTCGTCCATCAATCCCACCTCCCATTAACCCTCATCCTGTTGGAAAAAAGAGAAATGACTCCACTAATTACCTGCCCATCCTAAATTCTTATCCCAAAATAGCACCACAGCCCCGAAAAAGAGATCACTCCTTTGATCTAGAACAACAGGAAACCAGCTGCCATAAACGACTCTGTACAGAAGTACCCAAGACAGAGAATTCTCCTGTATCAAGGAGCACAGGCTTGCCTACTAGTCCTTTTGCCCACTTACCAGCTAGCTTTAAGACCCCTCAGGATTCTAACCAGCAAAGTTCTTCAGCTCTGGTGGCAAGTGGAAAACT
This sequence comes from Megaceryle torquata, assembly GCA_024611175.1. NCBI lineage: Eukaryota > Metazoa > Chordata > Aves > Coraciiformes > Cerylidae > Megaceryle > Megaceryle torquata. Next base: position 11,590 of record JANIJG010016294.1, read on the forward strand.
GTCCGCTCTTCCTGGTTTTCATCATGTTTCCAGTGATGTTCAGAAAGTGCCGGGTTTGACTCCCCTTTTGCCTTTTGGACCTCTGCAGGCAACGAAGTGCACCCCTCTTGAGAGTGAGCGTGCAGCACAGACTACAATGCAGTCTGCAGTGTGGAGCCCTGCATTGACACCAGAAGAGACTTGCACTACCCCCGAGCTGCTCTTGCAACAACAAAGCAAGTGCAGACGCTTTCAGAATACGCTCGTTGTGTTGCGCAGGTCAGGATTGCTGGAGATCACTTTAAAAACCAAGGAGCTTATTCATCAGAACCAGGTGACTCAGGCTGAGCTAGATCGGCTGAAGCATCAAACACAGCTTTTCATAGAGGCAATAAAGAACAATGCTCCACAGTCGTGGGCAGAGCTAGAAGCATCTCTAACAGGATCTGATAAAGCTGATAGCAACCTTGAAGACTCCACTTATCCCAACATGTAGTAGAAAGGTACATAGCTGTTGGTCAAGTTATTTCTGTGCCTCCTATTTCCTGTCTCAAGCTTTTACTTGAGCATTTTCTGAGTCCAAGACTTGCAAAGTGGCATGCCATTAACAGCTTATCTTCAGAGCCCGTTGTGGGACTGGAAAGCATGGTGAGGTCTTGGCAGAATAGGTACTTGCTACTTCAGTGTGACCTTGAGCTCTGTGCTGACTCTGTGTACTTCCTTGAACTCAAGAAGCTTGGATGTGCTCTGATGGCATGTTCCCATTCTTGCAGTGAAAAGACAGTAATTTGCAGTATTCTGCAAGCAAGAATCTTCCTATTCAACCTTCAGATAGTTCTGAGAATGAAACAGCAGAACAGGCCCCAGTACTGGGCCATCATCATTTTCAAGTAGATGAAGGGAGTTGGTGTGAGGAGAGGAAATTTAACATTGGTGGGGTCGTATCTTTAGTCTGTCACTGTCCTTTGTTGTAGCAGAGAGTCTTGCTTTGGGGTTTTAATGCATTTGAATTGGTGAAGATCTGCTTGTGCTGAAGCAGCATTGCAGTCTTTGGTCAAAGTGATGAAAGTCTTGGGACCCAAGTGAAATGATGCATTTTGTTGAGTATACTTTTGATTTTGATCTGTACAGTTGAGTGAGTGAAAATCACAAGGCTTACACTGAAAGTGTTTCAAACCTGTATTTATTAATGGCTGCCAAGTGGCTTTGGATTTTCTCAGTAGCTAACAGATTAGACATTGTGATGAAAGACTGCAGTGACTTTAAAGCAGTACAAGGAAGATAATTCAACAGGATTTGGCAATGCTAGTCGCATATTACTTGATATGCGTACATTTAGTTTACAAGCCTAAATTTGTCTCTTTCTATTAAATCAGATTGCTAAGTATAAAAAAAGAATTATTTTATTTAGAGAATAAAATAGATGAATGTACCTGAAGAAGGCAGTCTAGGGAGAGAAGGGGTGGGGAGAGAAAGAGACGTGAAGTTTGGGTAATCATGCTAAAAAAAATTATCTACCTGGCTTTGAACTTAAACCCTGAAACAACCCAACAGAAAAAACTCCCCCAAAAGCACTAAAATGTTTTTCCTCCACATAAATTTGTCATTCCTAGCCTGCTTGCCTTGGAATATAGCTAACATCACTGTGTGCATAAGATATTAGGCCTTACTAGTAGAGATCCAGAGTAGTCATGTTACAAAAGCTGTTCTTCAGACACTTACTTCTTCTCAGTTTATCTAGACACTTAACTGTGTCACTCCCTTCAGTTTGAAGTGTTTTTTTTCCAGAGTCAGTCTGTGTAGAGAGCTAAGAATGGCTTTGTTTAAGAACATTAAGGAACCTGGATTGTTTATAGTGTGTTTCTTTCTGCATGGTGATGTTTTTAAAAAAAAAAAAAGGAGTCTCAGTGACTGGGTATTTCGATGCTTTGATCAATTTTAACATCTGTTTTGGATTCTTAAAAAAAGAACCTTGAAAGTAGGGTGGTCATCTTGCTAATTTGTGGCTAGACCTTTTCATTTTCTGATGCCTCTGGGAATCAATATTGCGGGAGACTGTAGAGAATGCTTTTGTAGGCTTCCTCAAATATATGCATTAGAGAAATTGTAAGGGGCTTCTTTTTTTGTAAGGGATTCCCCCTTTTTATACTGATGAAAAGAAATGATGTCCATGCCTAACAAAGAGGAGAAATGTGAGTCATGTTTATATTAGCTGTTGGCCTAGGGAGAAATTTAGTGGCAGGATTTGCCCTAGTGGAGCTGTAGCACACTAGTAGTCATGCCTTTCATGGTATTCTGCCCACTGACTGTAGTGCAGTACATGGGTATTGAGTAAAAGAAAAATGTTCACAGACTGTGTTCTGTCTTGTATTTTATTTAAATATACCTGCTATAATTGTACATACTAGAATGTCTCATAACTAGCAGCACAGCAATGTTGAGACTAAACCCAGAACACAGGAAGGCAGCATAGTACAGTGTAATAATGCAGGATACATCTAATACAGTCTAGCTCTTTTGGAATCAGTTGTCCTATCTGCATTAAATAACATCTAGCAGGATAGAAGTGATGATACCCTAGGCCATTTGTGAAAGAATCACAAAAAATAGGCTTGTTTGTTCTGAGTTACTTACAGGAAAGTCAGGAAGCAGTAGGAGGCAGTTCCATTGATTGAATATCTGTAATAGGCCTACAGGGGAGGTGTGAGAACGCATAGGATAGCTATCCTAGTTTTCTCTATGCATCAAATAGAGAGGAGAATTTGAAGTTCAGAATACATATATTTTTAGGAAGTGATTCTCCTAGAAAACAAGATGATGGAAAGGAAATCAGAAAAAAAAAAGTCCTCTACTAGCAGTTGGACACAAGAAACAGTAAGTCTACCACTGATGACTAACCTATTTCCACTGCTCTAATAAAGGATGGGAAAAAAATTGAGGGTAATATGCTCTAACTTAGGGGAGACTCTAGCTGATAGGAATGTCTCTCAGTCCACACAATAATGTGTATTTTTTACTCTGACAGCACTGAGAGTGGACTAAATGGGTGTACTTACAGCTGATGGGCCTTTCAGCTGGTGTAATTTGTATAAATATATATTCAACAAATCTGTGAATAAAGTCCAGCAGCTGGTTAGAAATCTCCTACTGGGCATCAGTCCAGACTTAAATAGTATTTGCTGAACTAGAAAAATACACTGTGAACTATTACATTTAAATCTGGGGCCCCTTAGGAACCATATCCCTAGATAACTGCAAATCTTGGTTCAATATCTATTAAAAAAGGTCGTTGAAGGCTCTGAGTGATAGACATGTCATCAAGTACCATTCTGTTCAGTTTCTCTTAGCCACTTTTATTCCTGGAAGCCCTGATAAACCCTGAAACAATAAGGGCTTTCCTTTCTTGGCTGCAATTTAATAAAATAGGTTAGCTTGGAACTATGTTGAGAATATTAATTGACTATATGAGGACCAGCCTCTCTGAGTGGAAACCCATAAAAAAAGAACTTACAGATGTGGGGTGGTTGGGTTTTTTTGGCATTGGAAGCAGCAAGGCTTTGTATTAACAAGCTGAAAACAGCTGTACCACTCTAAAAGTCAGTCATATGGCCTGCTGGGGATTCAGTTGCTGCTGACAACTAGTAGGTGGGGTAGTTTGATAGGTAGGGCAGACTGCTTTTTTTCTATTAAGTTTTAATAAATGTTGGTATTTTTGATTACTTTTACTATGTATTTTTGGAATTCTACTGCTCTAGTTGGAATGTTAACATTTTTTCTGTACTTTCAAAGTTTGTTGCCAGCTCTGAATACAGTAGCCTAAGAACTGTTATAGGACATGACCTTTTTGCTAAGACTTTACAGAAACAGACTGTGAAATATGAATGAAATAAAGTATATACTTGACATTTTTTGGGTCATTTTAATGCTGTTAAATCACAGAGTCCTTGGTTCCAAAACATGCTCCACAGTAGCATGTTGCTCATGTGGGAAAGTGCAAATCCAAAAGTGGTACTATGTTGTATCTCTCGGCTGAGAGTGATGTGAGCTTTAGCAGTATGTATGAATTGAAGGGTCTGTAAGAGGAGCATGAGTAAAAGTTCAGAACACTAAAAATATATTGTCGTGGGTGACCATTGCCATAGATGTGCTGTGAACAACCTGGAAAGATTTTTCCATCTCTGAACTGTTCTTGCTGTGTGATGACTATACATTGTGCTCACCGTCTGTGCAGAGTGAACGCCTACACTGCGTCTTAATCCTGTCAGCTGGGTATGCTGAAGTTCCAAATTGTGAAGTGAGGATCTTGGCTACAGAAAGAATTATTTGACTGAAAGATGTTACTCTCTTGAAGAGCTAAATCTGAATACCAGCTTTTCACTAAAACACTTTTTTTTCCCCCCAAATATGGCCATGTTTATATGGTCTTTTCTTTGTTCAATGATGACTTACAGTGAGGATTAGGCAGTCATGCCCAGAACATCCAGCAGCCTTGTAGCATGAGATCCTGTCCTACGGTTCAAGAAATTCCAATTAAAGTTCTTACTGGCATCAGAGAAGGCAATAACTTGAATCTCATTACTTTATATCCAAAAAGGAGTGCCATTAATTGAAGTAATTTATCCCTGAGACTGGAGACTCGGTGTTCGCAAATTTTGTGTTCATAAAAGGTGTGGGTACAATTCAAGCAGGAAATTTTCAGGTCTCTGTGTCTCTTCAGGCTAGCTTTTTCTTCATGTGGTGAAGTCTTTCTGCAGGATGACAGGCCTGTTCACCTTTATTTCATTGAGACCAAAAAGGTGAATTGTTTCTTTGGCATGCACTGACATCTGTCTGGTTTTTGTTTCTCTTGACAGACACACAAACAGTCTGAAAGGAGCAGTACCCGTCACAGGCTTGTGCTGAGGAATCTCCTCAAATGCACAATTTCTGGCATCCACGAGCTTCAACCATAACATACTGTTACTGCTTTTCTCATAATTCCTGGGACAGAAAGGCCGGGTCACTACCGACATGATTTTGCACTCTTGTTGTGTCTGTGGGATGCTTCCTTTCAGGCTGCTGTGTAATGCAGCCATATAGCCCCAACTGTACTGCATGGTCCAGAGCATCCAAAATGCACGAGACTTCCCTTCTTAAATCTGTACCTCCTTTGAAGTATGTCCTTGAGACAAACTTAACTTTTCCAGTATCACCCGATTCAGAAGGTGGAAGGTGTTCAGACTGCTTTCTTGTAGAGCACAGTTTCTAAGCCTTCCTGAAATTTGTATTTGAATTAAATTGTGTTTTTAGAGAAAGCATCCTGCCTTGATCTGAAAGCTCCTAGTGACAAAGAATCTACCCAAATAATTCAAAATGTAATTACGTACTACTAAAAATGTGCCTCTTTGTATTGAGCCTGAATTTGTCGTCTTCCACTATCCAGCTGTCAGATCTTTTGCCTTTTGTCTGCTCATTTGAAGTGCATACTGTGATGTTGCTGTTTTCACTGTAGGCATTTATGAACAGAACAAGTCATTCTTCAGCTTTCTTTTTTGAAGTGACTGATTAAACTCTCAAATATTTTGGATCCTTTATTCATCTGAAGCACTCTTCTTGGATTCTTTAAAAATATTTAAATGCATTTTTAACTGGAACACTAACATTAACAGCAAAACAGCATTGCTAAAAGAGTTGTACATTATCAACCCTCCTTACTTCTAGTCTGCCTCATTTTTATAGCAGCCTTGACCATGGCATAAGATCAGAAGTCATCCTTGGAGCCATTGCTTCTGTGGTTGCTGAGCCCCTGTCCTTTAAGTGTGTTTCCACACTCCTTTCAATGTACTTTGCAGCCGAAAGCAAAACGATTTGCTTTTAATAAGTGACCAATTGCATTCATTTGTTACCTCTGCTTCTATCCTGCAAAACTTTTTCGCCTTTAGATTTTAAAGGTGATTTTATGTTATATTCCCATTATTAAAAGTAATATTAAGTCATCTTAAAGTGAAGAACAGATTTTTATACCATTTTCAAAATAAGAGTGGGAGACAGTGCTTAATATGATCACTATATACAATACAGAAACCATAGTTTTAATACATTTCACACAGTCTGGTTAATTTTGTGTAGTTCTGGCTTCAGTCTGTGTCATGTGGCACACTGTTAAATGTCCATCATAAGTATAAATAATAGATCCCTGTTGGCTTTGTCCTCAACCAATTTTTAATTCTAGTTCATCAAAATAAGGAGTCAGTTTTATTTGACCAGCTCTGTTTTAGTCTTCATTAATTTCAATTATTTCTGTTTTCTATGTCCTTGATTAATCAAAAATTATGGATGATTCTGATATTTTCTCTCAGTTGTTTAGCCTATGTTCATTCAGAACAGTACCTACCCAGTGAAAAGCTGATGCTGTTTTAGTTCTTCCATTCTCCTCAGACCTCTGAAGTCTTTCCTAGTGGTCTGAAATTCATTGAAATAGTGTTGATGGACCAGAAAACTTCTTGGTTATCTCCTGTTAACTTTTAAATCACAACCTATTGAGACTTGATGACTTGCACATGTTTAACAACTGTTGTTTAAAATGTCCTGAATTACTTTTTGAAGTGGAAATCAAGCTGCTGTCGTGGTATGAGAGGAATACATCTGGCTTTTTTCTAATTGCTCAACAGAAATTTTTGTTAAATGCTCTTGCCATTCTGCACCGCAGCAATATAATTTCCATCTTGAAATTAAGTGCTTCCAGCATAAAAATATATTCCATATCTTGTACTTTTGAAGAAATGGAGGAAGCGGGCTTTCCAAGGCCAAAAGGGGAGTTTCATCATCTTCTTCCTTGTTTACTTCTTGTTCTTAATGTGATTTAAGCTAATTGAGTTAGTTTAATGGAACTGGAATGTCTCTCACCATGCCTGCTTAGGCAATCTTACCTCTTTTCCATAGCAGTAGTAAGGGTTTTTTTAGGCCACTTATATATAGGGAGTAAGAAATCCAGTAACAGACAGAAAGCCAATCCTTATTGTTTTGTAATAGATAGGTCTGCTTGAAAAATGTATGTGTTTTCAATGGAAAACTGTGTTTTTATTGGAAATGAAAATCTATTTTGGCTGGAAGCTTAGTGTTTTGCAGAATTAGTCATAGTATTCACTTTTCAGTGAATCTCAAGCACTGTGGAAATAGTCTGGACTGTGGAGGTGGAGAAGATGTTATTTCCCTTTACCTTCATCCCCTTCTCCTCGATTGTTTTGGGTTGCCTGTACAGGACACAGGACCCCAACTTTGATGAGTGGTTCCATCACTTCATGGTGAAGAAGCAGAAACCACAGAGACAGCCAAAACTGCTCAATCATCTGTGATGAGGGAGACTAAGCTTCTGAGTAAGAGAAGATGGAAAAGCACCTCCTGAGAAAATTGCAAGCTCAATGAATACAAATACAATTTATTTTTTTTTCACCATATCCGTTAACCTTCTAATTAGAAAAAATATTACAGATTTTGTTTGGTACAAAACTTCACTGTGCCAGATAGGCCTAGTTTTACATTTGCAAGAGGCAGAGCTCAATGCAATTACTATGTTGTGAGATGTGCAGTGTTTAGCGTGGAAAGTCTGAAATGTGAGTAGATAGTAGGGAGGCTGTTTTACCCACTGAATGTTAACAATTCCTATTGTTTTGTTTTCTTGCGAAGTATTGTCTCCCATGCAAATGATAATGCTATACGACATGACCAAATGTGCTCAGAAGTCAGAATAAGATAGTCTCCATCGAAGTGAAATTGTCCCTCCCTGTTCAACATCCTATCAGTGACCATGCTTGCAGCATGCTTACGTGATGAGGCTCTCCGAGAAATCTCTGAAAGGGGGTTGCTGACATCAGTTATGTGAGAAATGGCCAGAAAGAATTCCAGAACATTTGTTTCCACACTAGTTGTGCAAGGAAGGCAAGTCTGAGCTTGAAGATAATCCAAATAATGAAACACCTCCAGATGTGTAATGGGAGCTGCAGCCAGCCCAAACTAACAGAGCAGTGGGGAACTACATGGAGGGTCTACTGTTGTAGTGCTTATGGTCTGCAGTGGTAGAGTGATATGTTGGTGCACAGATACACCAATGGCCCTGACTAGTTTATACGATTTCAGAATCAAGCTGGGGAGTCTGGACATGAACCTCATGGCCAAAGCCAAAGTTCTCTTTCTTTGAAAGGCTGGGGTGCAAAGATGAAACTTGCCTGCACATTAAAATTGTTACCCTGTTCTTTTTTGACACAGCAAACTTAAAACGGTCCTGGAGCCAGCAAAGTTATGGGAAGTGTTATTGCAGTTTCTAAGGCCTGGGTTATTTTTAAATCCTGCTGCTTCTCCAGAGCATAAAACCAGCCTGAGTCACTGCAGCCATCTTATGTAAAAGGGGTTAGTTTATCAGTGAGCTTAGTTGGGTGGCTGGAAGCAGACAAATGCCAGTAAAATAAAAATCCCATATTTCTGGGGGTGAGATTACTCCCTGGTACCACTTTCCCTGTTCCATGTCATTATAACATGTTTATCCAGGCATGAACACCTTAGAGGACTACCTGCATGCTTGTCTCATCTTGCTTTTCTGGCAGTCGGTTCAGTAACAACCAAGTACTCGGTAGCCCTGAAAAGATTCACTATTACCTCTAAAAAAATAATGACAACAGTAACAGTCCACTGCCTGCATCTCACGTTAGTATGGGGAAGGGAGGAAAACACCCCAGTGTTCTCCACAGCTTAGCTTAACTTTGGGCATGCTTTTGTAATTTCTTTATCACACCCTGTTCTGATGTGAGATCAGTCCTTAGCACATCATCTGTCAGTAAATGGGCTACTGCATCCATTTTAGGTCTCTTCAAAATGCAAATGTGACTAAAGATAACTTTTTCTTTGCCTGAAATGGTTTCTGTTTGGGTTGAGAACAAATACAGCAACACTCAGTTCTTCTTACACTCTTCTCAGACTCTTCTCATACATTTCCATGGCACCCAAGCTCCAGGTCAGAACTGATGTAACCTGAGCACACATAACAGCATGGAATTAATATTGACAGTTGTGTTCACAATGTCCAACAGTGCCATTAGCACTGACATGTCTAATTTATGCTGTTGGGTTTTTCCTTTTTTTGAGATTTGTCCTGGTCTCTTTCTTATGAACTCAAAAAGATCTTGATGTAGATGTGATATTTAGGATGTGTAACATCAGCTCTCAGTCTTGTTTTAGATATTGCTGTTGATGTTTGCTATTTCCTTAGCATGACAAAATCTTTGTTTTAAATCATACGCTGTTCTCAATGCACACTAATTTTCCATTCCTCTTCTACAGTCTAAACAGTCACATCAGGTAGAAGATAAAGTAAGAGAACTTTGAGTGAGGAACTGGTCACCATATGGCTGACATCTAAAATCTCAGAAATTTCAGGGGAAGAAATTGGAAAAAGATGAAGTAAATTCCACAAAATTAATGTTGTAAGTAGGTGGCAGCTGTTAGAAAAGGAGAAGAACAAAGGCAAAGGAAAGAAAAAGAATACTGAACATTGATGTTACCAAGGATTTTTCTTGCAAATATGTGAAAACAGATTTTGAAGTAACCTTCCACATGCAGTGTCCTAAACTTGTTTTCCAAATTTCTTTTTAAAAATCTGAACACTGTATTTTTAACCACAAAGATTATTTGTTCTCATTTGATCTAGATGTATAAACTGAAATGTATCTTCATGGTGGAGATGAACTCGCTACTTTCACTGAGTGCTTGCTCTTCTGTCCTCTGCTTTCCTCCAACCAAAAAGTGTGCTGTAGGCTTAAGTTTGCAGCTTTAATCCTGCAGATCCCATCCATCTCAAAAGCACTTTGCACCAGCATTGCTCTGCTCTTTGAAATAATTCAAACAATAACATGTGGTTGGACTTCATATGGCCCCAGGCTCTATTCCTTGTCTCACCTTGGAGAAGGCACTTTGATCTTCTCAGCTGTAAAATGAGAAAAGCGATACTTGTTGCAGAAAAGCAGTATTTGGGTGGAGAATGGATTAAGAGCAGCCCTGAGGAGAAAGACTTGGGGTTGTTGGTTGACAAGAAGCTCAACATGACCCAGCAATGGGTATTTGCAGCCCAGAAGGCCAACTGTATCCTGAGCTGCATCAAAAGCAGCATGAGCAGCAGGTCAAGGGAGGTGATTCTGCTCCTGTACTCTGCTTTCAGGAGACCCCACATTAAGTGCTGTGTTCATCTCTGGGGTCCCCAACATAAGGAGGACATGGACCTGTTGGAACAAATCCAGAGGAGGGCTGCAAAGATGCCCAGAGGGCTAGAACACCTCTCCTATGAATACAAGCTAGAAAAGTTGGGGTTGTTTAGGCTATAGAAGAGGAGGATCCAGGGAGACCTTATAACAGCCTTCCAGTAACTAAAGAGGGCCTACAAGAAAGCTGGAGAGGGACTTTTTGCAAGGGCATGTTGTGATAGGACCAAGGGTAATGGCTTTAAACTGAAAGAGTGCAGCTTTAGATTAGATGTAAGGGAGAAATTCTTCACTGTAAAGGTGGTGAGACACTGGAACAGGTTGCCAGAAAAGCTGTGGATGCCTCCCCCCGGCTGTGTTCAAGGCCAGGTTGGATGGGGCTTTGAGCAACCTGGTCTAGTGGAAGGTGTCCCAGTCCATGGCATGGGTTGGAACAAGATGATCTTTAAGGGCCCTTCCAATCCAAACCATTCTATGATCCTGTGATTGTTCCTTGTTATAAAGTGCTTTAATCTTCTTGTATAAGAATTGCAATATTGGTATTTTTTAAAAGTGATGGCTGTGTGCTGTTATGGTTCTGGTGCTGGATTTTCTACAGGCTGAGCATCTATGTGGTTATGCTGACCTACATTTTGTTTCATATTGAGAACTTATACTATATACTCTCTGGACTAATTTCCCCTAACGTGATTTCACAAGTGAGTATAGAGACCAATTCCTTCTGTCTTGGAAAAATGAAAGGAAGGAATATAGCAAACTAAAATCACTGTGCCTATTGAGGGAAATTTTTAAAAATATCTCAAGGTTGATAAGGTTAGGGGAATGTAGAGAGTGTTAGCTGGCTGTGTTGCAGATGCTAAAAAGCCTTTTGTGGTGTAAGCAGACATCTGTCTTGCCCCACTTGCATATTAATCTATGCCCATGTATGTAATTTTCCTCCCCGGCATGTAAACCAGTTCATGTAACTGTAGCAATGCAACATTTGAAACTGGGATCAAAAGCTTGGAGAGTTATCAGATGTTACATTTTTGTATCTAAAAAGTTACAATATTTGAAATCAGATAAACGCCTTCAATGCAATCCTGAGTATGCAGCCTAACCAGTGGAACTGAGAAACACTTGAGTAAAATGAAGGCCGTGAGTAGTGCAGCTGTAGTTACGGGACTACGTCTATGCTTATGTCTTTTCCTGATCTGAGCTACAGTGCTCTGTAACTAGTAGGACTGAGTATTTTCATTATTGTCTCTTCACCCACAGAACTCCTGTCCTGCTTCTTTACACATGATTACACAGTTTGCACAGTTCTGTTGGAGAGACATTGGGATTTGTCAACACCCAAGGTGAAAAAAATCAGGACATAGGATTTATAAGGACTGACTTTTGAGACAGTGAAAAGACTTTTAATTCTCTCAGATGGCTTGCAATATGTAGTAGCACATTAATAAGCAGAATTTTTTATGCCTTGAAGAAATTTTAGGAGCACACTCTTGCTATTTGTGCACCTGTATAACCCAAGGTACCGAGCATTCCTGCCAAAATTCACATTTCATAGAAGACTTGACATTTGGCTAGTTAACTGCTAAAGGATTACTTTCTCTGATGTAGTGCTAGAGAATTCTGACTACCAGAGCAATGCTTCTAATGCCTGAGGGATTTCCTATAGGGAGTGAAAATATGTAGAGCCTCTTAACACTTTGACTTAAATGTGAACCTTAATTTTAGGCTTTTGCTGGAAATTTAAATTATGTGTTAGCTACATTTCTGCTGGGGTTTCAATGAGTAAATTTTATCAAAGAAGTATAAAACATCATTCTAGTTGATTCATAAATAATAATATCTGAGTAAATTCAATGTCTACTTTCTCCTCTTTGATATTTCCCAGATAATGTGAAGGTCTCCCAACTCTTCCACATAATCCTCTTCTATATGACCTGTTATATTTTATCAAAAATGTTTCCCTGTATTATATTTGGAAGGAGAGGGGGATGAGCAAGAGTAAAGAAGAAGAAAGAATACCTTAAAATTATGTCAGAATTCAAAAGCAATCCTAAATACATTATGACATCTCAGTTTGCATGTATTTATGTAGCTGCTCTATTTAGGAGTCCTGACATTTCCAGAAGTTCTTAATTGGCAATGTTTCTCCAAAACACCTGAAAGTTGTGTTATAGGAAGTTAACATACCTAACTGTTCAATTCAAGGTTTAAAAAAAAATCAGATAGAAATATAGATATGTTTTCTTTGGTTTTTATACACACAGAGTTGTCATTATGGCAGTATTTGGAAGTATAAAAGAGGGTAAAAACATAAGCAGTTTGGGTATCTCTTAATCCTATTGAAATGCTGAGAAATATCATTTTAACTCATCACTGAACAGAAAACTACTTTAGGGATATAGATTTGTGAAGTTCTCTGCTGTCTGTCAATCATTGTTGTAGCATTTAAAAACAGAAGTCATGTGGGAATCATATGCTCTAATCCCATCCTTATAAAGAGGAGACCAGAACAGTGTTTTGTGCTTCTTTCAACACGTCACCTGCATATATAATTACTTTATTTGCACAACTATTTGTATTTGATGTTGCTTCTGTTGAATAAAGCACTGTTACTAATAAATATTTTGAACCCAGCTAAGATGGCAAGAAGTGCAATGCAGAATAGAGAAGGGTCATACTAAAAATACAAGCAAATCCCAGGTGAGTATGATCCGTATCTAGCTCCTCTTGGCCTAAGCTTGAGCAAATGTCCAGGTAAAAAGTGGAAACTTCTCTGGTTTGTATTTCCTCACTGCTTACCAGCAACATCAGGCAGTTCTCTATTCACTGTACTTTACCCTGTTTAGATCTATAGCTCCCTAGATAGGAAGACTTCAACTTCTCCAACCTAAGCTTATTATAAAGGCTGAAGTGGAAGAGCTGCTGTTAGGAAACATTTCCTGAAACGTGTCATTTCCTTTCTTAAATTGAACTTTATTTCTAACTGATGCTTGTTTATCCAAAAAGGGTTATTTTCCCACCCTCCAAAATGCACACATGGTTGCCATGCTTTCCTCACATCCACTTTGGCCGTAGTTACCCAGGCTAGGCAAATATAATTATTTTCAACTCTTACAAATCCAGTTCTCAGCTTCTTAATCTTTTATGGCTTTTCTGTGATCTTCAGCTGGTTTGGTTAGCAGAGGCAAAACTGAATATAATATTCCATGTCTTTATTGCATCATAGCACCATGGAAAAGGTTTGTTTATTTATTTAATTTTGCTTCAATTTTGTCTTCATATGCAGTCTGAAATGCTGCCATCTTATTCTGCAGGTTCATATTGACTTTGTCCATCGTGCTATAATTTGTAGGCTGGGTTGGCATTCTCTTTCACATAATTCACATTCTCCTACTCTTCTCCCATCAACATAATACATATCCAAATGAACCTCCACTGAAATTCATCCTTTTACAGAAGATGCCAATAGCTGATTGGATGATGCTGGACAAGTTTTGGCCAAATTAGTTCATAAGGAATAGTCAGTAAACAAAGCCTAAAAGAGATTGTCAAGGGGCGAGATGTGGTGTTTGCCTCCTGCCTGACTACAGAATTTCTTCTACCCCAAACCTGGATCTGATAGAAAGCTTCTGTGTTACATGAAAGATCCTTGTCTGAGCTAAGGGGCTTTTAGTGTGCTGTTGACAGAGCCTGGATAGTAATATTTCTTTCTGAGCTCCTGGCATCTTTTGCTGCAGGACATGGGCTCTGCCCAGGCTGACTGCCTGCCAGCTGCATTGATTATATACACAAATTTCTGAAACACTTGACTACCCTGAAGCAATGGGGTGATTGGAGGTAGCAGTGGGCTGAATTCATAAACATGGAAAACACTTCAGTTCTTGGAAGCAGAAACTGGGTCTTATAGTTTGATTTGAAATACCAGCTTTCTTCCTGGCATAAAAAAGATTATGACCTTTTTTCAGCTTTGTTTCCAGAGGCTTTAAAAGAGATTTTAGATCTCCATTAATTATATCACTGATATCTTAGTAGAACTTTTTTGCCACCTTTTGCATTCTGCAGTCCCTTCCTTTATTTCATTGTGTCTTCTTTCATAACTTCATGCTCAAAAATTGGCTTATTTTCTTGGATGCTTAGTGACAATGGTAATATAAGGGAAAACAGCTAGAGCACTCATAAAGTTGCAGTCCAGTGCATACTGGTTTAGAGACATGGATAGATGGGTCAAAAAAATGTTTTTATACCCTTTACTCGGGCTTGAAAAGCAAAGGAAAAATTCTTTGCCTTGACAGTAACACTCCAAAATCTCAATCAAGTTTTGTTTAGTTTAATAAACTACTTATTAATTAAGGCTCAGGCCAATCCATCTCACCAAGTGTTACAAGTGCTTCCTGGAGAAGAAAATAATAGTACAAATGCATGCTACTGGAAGGACCTGTGGTGGTCTTCAGTATTATATAAACCATATTCTAATTTAGCACTGGATGTTTTGGAACAACATCTACTGACGGCCTTGAATATGAAACTCAGTGGAGATGAATAAAGAACTGATACTTGAAAGTTGTCATTAAGGGGACAGGTTCTTCAAGTGTTGAAGGAACTTTTTTTGCTCAAAACACTGAGTGCTTGTTCTTTTCTAGTGAAACAATTTCTCCTTTAGGTAATGCTATTTTGAAGGGTTTCTTGAAGCAGCTTTCATAACATCTGGACTTTGTGGCCCTGTTTGACTCTGGAAGTTCATGTTTAGACCTACAAAGATTGCTTATGTTGTACTGGTCAACGATTTCCACCCAGCAAATGTAAACTGTTTGGAGTCCTGGCTGATGATACTGGACCTGTCTCTTGTTTTTCTGTCACTGACTGTAAAGCTCATCTGTAGGTTCAAACAATTAATTCCTTTATAACAGCCTCAGTGACAAGGCTGCATTCAGCAGCTGCTTGTTAAGTGTCATGTGTGTCCACTGTGTTAACCATATTGCCCAGTGAAAATATAAGATTCTTAAGGGTATAATGATGGTAAACTAACCTATCATATTTTCATCAGTCTGATGATACATAGGTTCATGTCTTCATCTCTTCTTATCCAACACAAGCAGCTACAAGACTTACCTGTCTATTGGAAATTTTTTTTCCATCTAATGGAAATTTTCCTGTCAGGCACAATAATAATGTGAATCTGGAAATGATTGGTGGTAAAGATAGACTGGAGCAAAGCAGCTGAAATACATGCCAGAGGCTGTGCATTCCCCTAAGCTGGTGGACATAGAGTAATCACAGGACACCCAAGTTGGTAACCCATCAAGACCAAGGCAGTCAGTGTTTAGAAAATCAGTAGCAGACAAATGAAGCTTTCCCATCCCCCTTGATCACAAGGTGACCCTTCTCTTTCACATGCAGTGGTTGCTATTGCCGTCCACCATTTTGTCTCCTTTGATGTAAACTGATCAACATGCCTAATTTATTTTTGATTGATAGCAATTCTGGAACTACTATCAAGGTGTCTGCCAACATGTTAAGTGAGGCACTGTGTGACCAGTGTATGACACTGGTACTTAAGAACTTACATTTTTTATATGTACACATCTGGGGAGACTAGAAAATACTGGCTCCAAAAGCCTTAAGGGATGTGGGATTGGTCTGCCTGAGCTCTGACATCACTCGCCAGTTAGATTCAGCAGGACACCCAATGCTAAAACCTCCTTTGATGTAATGAAGACAAGGCTGCTGGCTGGATGACTCTGTAACAGGACTGAAGCACTAATTGGTCCATATTTGCTGAATTTTGGTGTAATCTCCGATGACTTTTTATTCCCCTGACTTTCTGAAGAAGAGCTGGAAAAGCAGAGAACCCACATGTGGACATGTAGTTATTAGAGAATATGTTACTGCTCATTAATATAAGCTGTCTGACATCATGTTTCCATTGATTTAAATATATAGCAGGGCACAAAGACTTCACACATTCTTTAAATTTGAACAAGTAGGTCATGACTTTACTCCAACCATGATAGTTCTGGCTACTCTTTAAATAACTCAAAGAGAACTATATAAACTCTGCTATTGCTACTTATGTCTGCTATCCATGCACCTCCTGCTTGTAACATCACTTGCTGTTTAAGAGAGAAAAACCCTTTTGGCTCTGCTGGGGCTTTAAGGGTTTTTTGTGCAGAAAGTGGTTAGCAATGAGTTTTCTCAGCCTGGGCTTTCTTTGTGTCCATTCAGGCAACAATCAATGAAGGAACTTCAATTCTGTTGTTATACCTTCTACTGCCTGATGGACCTCAGTGCATCATCCCTACCAAAGTCAGATCACTTCTCCTCTCACTGGGTCCACTTTCTCTGATTGTTCTTTTCTGAGAGTAATCAGAGAAAGATAGATGCCCTAAGCTCTGACCTCAGCTTTTCTTTCTCTCAGTCCAGGACTGCCTGTCCTCCTACAGCTATCTCCTTACAGTTAATGAGCCTCCTTGTTCATTTATTCTGTCTCCTTTCAAGTATTTTTAGACTGTGATCGTCTCCCTTGAATTGGCTATTGCTTAAACAAGATTAATGCTATTTCACATTATCTTTTTTTCTTATGTTCCCTGTGCCTTATTACTTAAGACTCTTCATGTTTTAACTCTTCATCTCCTGAGGATATCCAATGAAGACTTTACATGCAGGCCTATAATAATATATAAGCTCAATAGTGTATTATGAAGAGGAAACCCATCTACTTCTTATTTTGTATAAGATCCTTTCTACATGTAAGAACAGACTTCTGGTTTACTTCACAGTTGCATCCCCTCATTCGATCTATACTGTTCTGTCCTGGTTTCATTTATAACAGAGTTAATTTTCTTCCTAGTTGCTGGTTTAGTGCTGTATTTTCCATTTAGTGTGACAAGGATGTTGATATCACACTGCTGTTTTAGTTGTTGCTAAGTAGTGCTTATCCTAAGTTCAGGAG